>JARWKJ010000003.1:611438-648938 GCA_029959095.1 Rhinichthys osculus
GACTAATGTTTGCTTTATTAATAATCTTCCTGATCAGTTTCATCATCTCAGCATCCCAGATAGCTTAGAAGAACTCGATATTGCTACAGAAACTTTTAACTCTCTCTTTTCCAGCACTTTAGACGCAGTTGCTCCGTTGCACTTAAAGAAGATTAAAGAAAATAGTCCAACACCGTGGTACAGCGAGCACACTCTCACACACACACACATACACACTCAGCCCCTTAAGAGAACAGACAGAAAAATGGAGCGCAACTGGACGAAAACTAAACTAGAGGTATTTCGCATTTCATGGAAGGAGAGCTCGATTGCTTACAGAGAGGCCTTAAAAGCTGCTAGATCTGCTTATTTTTCAACCCTATTAGAAGAAAATAAATATAATCCTAGGTATTTATTTGAAACAGTGGCTAAACTAACGAAAAATAAAGCTTCAACCCCAGAAGTGTCAAAGCAACACAGCAGTAATGACTTTATGAACTTCTTCACTTATAAGATCGATAATATCAGGGACAAAATTATAACTATGCAACCGTCTACCACAGTATCGCATCAGGCAGTGCATTGTAGTCTCCCTGGGGAAAAACTTGATTCATTCATTGCTATAGGAGAGGAAGAATTTTCTAAACTTGTAAAATCATCTAAATAGACAACATGTATGTTAGACCCTATACCGACTAAGCTACTGAAAGAGATGCTTCCAGAGGTCATAGATCCTCTTCTTAATATCATTAATTCATCTTTGTCTCTAGGATACGTACCAAAAACCTTTAAACTGGCTATGATAAAACCGCTTGTAAAAAAAACGCAACTTGATCCTACAGAATTAGTCAATTACAGGCCGATCTCGAATCTGCCTTTTCTGTCAAAGATATTAGAAAAAGCAGTATCTTCACAACTATGTTCCTTTCTAGAAAGAAATGATATCTGCGAGGATTTTCAGTCCGGATTTAGACCGTACCATAGCACTGAGACCGCTCTCATTAGAGTCACACATGATCTGCTCTTATCATCCGATCGTGGTTGTATCTCTCTATTAGTGTTACTCGATCTTAGTGCTGCATTTGATACTATTGACCACAACATTCTTTTAAATAGACTAGAAAACTATGTTGGCATTAGTGGAGTTGCACTAGCATGGTTTAAATCACACTTATCTGACCGTTATCAGTTTGTAGCAGTAAATGAAGAGATGTCTTATCCATCACAAGTTCAGTATGGCGTACCACAAGGCTCAGTACTAGGACCGTTGCTGTCCACTCTGTACATGCTACCCTCACACACACACACACACACACACACACACACACACACACACATTCCTACGACTTAACTCTAAAAAAACAGAGATTCTAATTATTGGACAAAAAATGTCCTCACGTAATATCCTAGAATACTGTCTAACACTTGATGGCTGCTCTGTCAAGTCTTCGTCGTCGGTTAGGAACCTGGGTGTGCTATTTGATCCCAATCTTTCATTTGAAAGCCACGTGTCTAGTATCTGTAAAACCACATTTTTCCATCTTAAAAATATATCTAAATAACGTCATATGCTCTCATTGACGAATGCGGAACAATTACTTCATGCATTCATGACCTCAAGGCTAGATTAATGTAATGCTCTACTGGGTGGTTGCCCTGCACGCTTAATAAACAAACTACAGCTAGTTCAAAACGCAGCCGCTCGAGTTCTTACCAGAACCAGGAAGTATGACCATATTAGCCCGGTTCTGTCAACACTGCATTGGCTCCCTAAACATCGTATAAATCGTATAAATATTGCTGATTACATACAAAGCACTAAATGGTTTAGCTCCCAGTGCTTGAGCGAGCTCTTAACGCATTATAGTCCTTCACGTCTATTGCGATCTCTAAGTTTCGCCCAGTTGATAATACCTAGAATATCTAAATCGACTGCAGGCGGTAGATCCTTTTCCTATTCAGCACCAAAACTCTGGAACAGTCTAAAGACTTAAGAGTTTTCTGTTAAAACGGTGTCCTGTTAGCGGCCCCTAAGTTATTAACTAATGATCGTTGCTGTCATGAATTCACAGATTCATAGAAGTAATCTTCAACGATTTATTAACAGGATTTGTCAAGAGCAAGAGAACAGTCGCGATCATGTATATATCAACAATATTACAACTGCCGTAAAACAAGCAGAGCTAAGCAATACAAAAGCCAGTAGCGCCTCCTAGTGGAGCTTACTGCAATAATCATTTAAATCACATCACATCTCCCCTCTTCAGTAAATTTCAATTAGCAGTATCACATTACTATTAATTTTGTTTTAACAACCAATTAAGCTTATATACCAAATATTGCAAGTACCTTTATATCATAGCTGCATGTCTAGAACAAAATACTTTCTTCTTTTTTTTTCTTTTTTTTTTTTTTTCTTTTTTTTTCTTTTTTTTTTACTTTTAGCAATTTAACTGTCACTGTAACTTCCATAATAATATAAGAACAAGAAGTCAGTACTGTAACACAATACACAACCAGTAAAGGACATTTTCATCTTAAACATAGTCCTTAAACCTGGCGGGAGGTCTAATAGCTCTCCCGGCAAAGGTTCTCTTTGGAGAGGTGCCCGAACTCGGGGAAATAGTTGGAACACAGGACACAGGTGAACTAGTAGCAGTGAGAGGGATGTCTGTGTCACCTTGGGTGGCAAAGTCACAGTCATTATTAGTCTCTTGTCCAGCACTTTCAGATACTGGCTCAGGCAATTCTTGCAAATGCCTCCTGTTCCTGCGGGCAACAGTCCCTTGGTCGGTTTGAATTAGATAGGACCTGGGCTCTTGAGCTTTCGCGATAACTTTTGCTGGGGTTTTCCAGCCCTTCTCCCCATCCAGTTTGACATTAACCCTCTGGCCAGGCTGCAGTGCAGGCAGAGGTCGGGTTGAGTGGCGCTTGTTGTAGAAGAAGCGGTAGGCAGCTTTGGATTGTTGGTCCTTAAATCTTACCGCCTGCTGGTCAACTGCAGTCGGGCTCAGCTGCTGTGGCAACAAAGGAACTGTGGTTCTAATTTCTCGTCCGATCATCAGTTGGACTGGGCTCTGGCCTGTTGCGTTGATAGTTGTGGCTCTGTAACTCAACAAGGCTAGTTGTGGATCTGGTTGTCGAAGGATTCTCTTTGCAATGGCTACACTCCTCTCAGCAGCTCCATTCGCTTGAGGGTAGTGAGGGCTTGATGTCGTGTGCTCAAAGTTGTAGTCCTCACTGAACTGGCGAAACTCCGCTGAAGCGAACTGAGGGCCGTTATCAGTAACTAGCTCAAACGGGATCCCCCACCTGGCGAACATGCACTTCAGGCGAGTGATGACTTGGTTGCTGCTTGTGGAAGGTAAATGAGAAATCTCAATGTAGCGTGAGTAGTAGTCTGTTGCTACCAAATACTGTTTACCTTCAAGCTCAAATAAATCAGCGGCTATCTTCTGCCAAGCTCCTATTGGCAGCGGTGTGGTGATCAGTGGCTCTTTTCTTTGAGTTGGTTTATTCTTGATGCAAAACTCACATGCTTTTATAAGCTCAGCAATGTCTCTCCCGACACCTGGCCACCACACTGAAATGTTAGCCCTTTTTCGGCACTTTGTGAGTCCCTGATGACCCGCATGTATTTGTGACAGCACAGTCTTTTGCATTGAAAGAGGAACAACAATGCGGTCATCATGCAGCAAGAGTCCATTGACTTCAGACAGGTGAGCTCTAGCGGCGTGATACTTGAGCAGGTTGTGTGGCAGGCAGGACAAATCTGAGGGCCAGCCATTACCTGTGTAACGAATCACCGTTTGAAGAATGTTGTCGTTGCTTGTAGCTTCTCTCATTGCATTAAGTCTGTCTTTGGTGATTGGTCTAGTTCCAATCACTGCCTGAACATAAGCTTTGACATCATGGTCTGTGTCTGACACAGTACTGCCCTCCAGGGGGTTGCGAGACAGGGTGTCAGCGACAACGAGCTGTTTTCCTGGTACGTGAACAGCTTCTGCGTTAAACTTCATTAGACGCATCAATAACCTCTGACACCTAACAGGTGCTTTATCCAGGTCGTAGCTGTTGATAAGTGGAACCAGAGGTTTGTGGTCGGTCTCAAGCACGAACCTGTCCAGACCTTGTAAGTACCTCCCGAAACGCTCGCATGCCCAGACACTGGCAAGGCATTCCTTTTCTATCTGGGAGTACCTACGCTCAGTCTCTGTCAGTGTCCTTGAACAAAAGGCAACTGGTCGGAGCCCGTCACTGTGTTCTTGGTAGAGTGCGCCGCCTAGGCCATAACTACTTGCATCTGCGCTTACCACTGTTGACTTTGTTGTGTCGTAATATGCCAGTACGGGTGCTGAGGTTAGCATGCCTTTTACCTTTTTGAAGGCTTCCTCTTGTGCTTCTCCCCATGTCCACACTGTGTCGCTCTTCAATAGGCTGTTTATAGGGTGCATGACAGTGGAGAGATCAGGAAGGAATTTTCCCAAGTAGTTTATCATTCCAATCCTTTGACGCAGTTCTGTTATGTTCGTTGGACTGGGGAGTTCCGCAATGGCTCTGACTTTCTCAGTGTCCGGTTTAATGCCATTCTTCCCAATGATGTGTCCAAAATAGTGAATCTCAGGTTTCCTGAATTGACATTTGTCCTTGTTTAGTTTCAGTCCTGAAGCTCTAATTGTTTTAATCACAGCTTGTAGGTTCTGGTTGTGGTCTTCCTTGTCATTGCCAAAGATCAGAATGTCATCCATGACAACTTCTGTGCCGGTGTGATCTCTCAGAAGTGAGCTCATTTTCTGCTGAAATATTTCCGGTGCAGATGTAATGCCGAAAGGAAGGCGACGGAAACAGAAGCGGCCCACCGGAGTTATAAAGGTTGTAAGTTTCCTGCTGCTCTCATCAAGTGGGATCTGCCAAAACCCACTTGATGCGTCCACTGTGGAGAACACTGTTGCGCCTGACAGTTTTGGTGCAATATCCTCTAGCGTGGGCAGGATGAACCTTTCTCTTTTCACAGCTTTATTCAGTTTGGTAAGATCCACACAGATCCGAGGTTTCTTGTTCTTTTTGATCACTGGCACCATAGGAGCACACCAGTCTGTGGCTTCCTTTACTTCTTCTATGATGCCAAGAGACTGCATTCGTTTCAGTTCTTCCTCCACTTGAGGTAGGATTGGAAATGGGATGCGCCGTGGGGTTACAATGCTGTTTGGCTTGGCGTCCGGCCTAAGCTCTATTTTAACTGGCTCACAATTTAACAGTCCAATGTTCCCAAATACATCATCGTATGACTCGAGTCCATTTACTCTGCGCACTAGTCCCATTTTGATTGCAGTTTTCCGTCCAAGTAAATTTGTTGTGAATGGGCCTGACATAACATAAATCCAAAATGGGAAAGTCTGTCCATGTTTTTCACAGTGTGTCATAAACTTGCCTTTACACACAAGCGTTCCACCTGGGCTTGTGAAGGTTGATTTTGTCTTCACCAGGAGAGGGCGCTGTTGCAGGGATGAATATGTTTCCTCGGGAATCACTGTTACATCTGCACCAGTATCAATCCGGAACATAACAGTTGTGCCATTAATTTGTAGGTCTTCATACCATTTGTCCTCATCACCTTCACTGCCATCAGCAACAGCCCCAAGAAACCATGCACTGCCCTCATCACTGTCACCGTCAGTAGTTTTAATTGCATTCACATTCTTAGTTTTACACATTGCTTCAAAATGTCCCGTTTTATTGCATTTGTGGCAGCGTTTACCTGTTGCTGGACATGCACCGTAATCATGCTGTCTCCCACATCTTGTGCACATTTTCCTTGTTTGATGAGTCACATTCTTGTAATGTTCATCTTTGTTTTTGGCATACCTTTTGTCGTACTGCCTAGGCTGCTTGTACTTGCGTGCATTAACGGCACCCACCTCAACATTTGTTGCTCTGGCGCTGGCGTTTTGTGCTTTAATAAGCTCCGACTGTTTCGCAATATTGATTGCCTTCTCCAATGTCAAGTCCGGTTCGAGTTGTAACTTTTGCGACACTTCTCCATCTGCGATGCCGATTACAATGCGGTCCCTTATCTGTTCGTCTTTAGTTGCTCCAAAATCGCAGTGCTCTGCAAGCTTATAAAGCTTTCTAACAAACGCTTCCACGCTCTCCCCATGGAGCTGTGAGCGTCTATGGAAACAGGCACGTTCATGTATCGTATTCCTCCTTGGCACAAAATGTTCATCAAACTTTCTCAAAACCTCTTCATAATAGTGCTGAACATCGTCCGGAAATGTAAAGGTGCTAAAGATAGGTTCAGACTCTTTCCCCATTGCGTATAACAGCGTATTCACCTGTATATCGTCGTCTTCTTGGTTTAGCTTCGTTGCTATCCGAAAGCGAGAAAAACGCTGTCTCCAGATCGGCCACGCCGAAGGCTGGGTGAAGTCAAACGATTCAGGAGACTGAAACTTAGCCATCTCGTTGCTTCAATCTTCACAGGGCGAAAGATCCCACTTCTTACTGTGCGTTCACACCGGACGCGAATAGCGCGTCAAATTCGCGTCTACCGCGTCTAGTTTGACGCCTTAGCACTTTGTGTTAATTCGCGTGTCAATGGCGAAATTGACGCGCGTAAAAACAAAAGTTTGAAGCGAAATTTACGCGCGTCAGAGGCGAAATCCGGAGGCGAAAGTTTCGAAACCCGTTGGCGGCCATCTTTTTAGATGTTTATCGAGCATTAGCATTAGCATTATTCGAGAGAGTCACCGCTCGTATATGCTCTGGAGAGCAGAAACAGCTCCGTAGGGGACATCGTCGCTGTACTCGGGTCCACCAGAACCTCCGGAGGGTTTCAGGAGTTTCACAATTTGCTCCAGGAGCTAGGTTTGGTGGACCTAACGGTGAGGACGCTGACGAGGACAGCGTAGGCCGTATAAGCCCTCGGCCTCGAGTGGTCTATGCCTGACGAGCCCGCGCTCTACAGCCCGGCGCGAGGTTCACCATCGCCGGCACACACCTAATCTGTCATTTATTTTTGTTTTGATAATAAATGAAGCCAGCCTCCAAAAGTGATTAATCTGTCCTGTGATTTTTCTCTCTCTCTCTCACACATCACTTTCCAGACACGAACTTATGTGGGTTGTCTTTACATTATAATAATATTTCATATAATCTAGATATAATCTAGAAATAGCATTCAATGCAAAACGAATATGTCTCATATATTGAAATCAAGTTTTATGTGATAAAATATTTGCTTTGTTGTGCATTAGAACCACAGTCATATATTACAAAATAATTTATTGAAGCATCCAGATACTTCACCACGTGACAGCAGCAAGCAGCTAGGCTCCTGATTGGTTAACGCGGCGCGAATTGACGCAGAAGTTCAGATTTTTCAACTCGGGCGGCAGACGCGAATTCGCGTCAAACGCGTGAATGCACAAATAGCACTAACTAAATCATTCGCGTGTAACGCGCTTAACGCGCCAGACGCTCAATTCGCGCCATTCGCGCGAACTTGACGCGCGAATGAGGCGTATTCGCGTCTACCGCGCCGCGCTCTACGCCTCATTCGCGCCGCAGGAATTTTTTACGCGCGTAACGCGTCTTTGCATTGACTTAACATTGAAATCACTCGCGCCTGACGCGCTATTCGCGTCCGGTGTGAACGCACCATGACACCATGTCATGAATTCACAGATTCATAGAAGTAATCTTCAACGATTTATTAACAGGATTTGTCAAGAGCAAGAGAACAGTCGCGATCATGTATATATCAACAATATTACAACTGCCGTAAAACAAGCAGAGCTAAGCAATACAAAAGCCAGTAGCGCCTCCTAGTGGAGCTTACTGCAATAATCATTTAAATCACATCACAGTTGCGACGGAAGAGAATCAATCAAAACTAACTTTAGCTGGAAAATAACTTTATTCTACAGCTGTCATAAAGCCAAAACAATCTCTGTTACTTTAATTTCCTATTATCACTGTAAAGCAGCGTTTGGAACAATCTACATTGTTGAAAGCGCTATATAAATGAAGATGACTTGACTTGACTAATGTGGTGGAAAGTGAAAACCAGTATTGACTACCAATTTGTTTGAATTTATTATTATAATTTTTTTAAACAGTTAAATTTAGAAGTGCGCATAACCTGTCCTCCTCATCATGACAAATTTATTATTTTTAGTTTATTGTGATAACATAAGTCTACATGATATCTCCAGATGTGCATGACTGAACAGGAGACTCCCCCCCCCCCAGCTGTGCACGCGCGAGGCTCGTGCGTGTGGTGTCATGGCGTCCGGAGAGGAGGACGGGTCTGTCGAGGAGAAACAAACCAACAACAAGAAGCGGATAAAAGGCACAATCGCCACGGCATGGCTCACCTTCTACAACATCGCCATGACAGCCGGGTAACAGATCAGTCTGAGCTGCTTTACTCGCTGAACACACTCCTGTGTGTCTGAACACACTCCTGTGTCTGTTTAGTTTCGCCGCATTGTAAATCACTCGACTGGTTGTTACTTAAAGCTACTTTTAAATCTCTAGGAGAGACTATTGGGTTACACTGTCATTGTTACAGTGTAATAATATATTTAAGTACTGAGTAATAGTAATTAACTACATGTACTTACTCTAGGGTTAGGGTAGGATTAGGATTTGGTTGAGGGTTAGTTGCATGTAATTATGCATTATTTACTGTTATTACTATGGTAAGTACATGTAACATATGTAACACGGACACTGTAAAGTAAAGTGTAACCGAGTGTTGCATTAAACCCGCAGTGTGTGCCACTGTTGGTGTGTTCTACAGTGGTCAGCTGCTGGTTATACTGGGATATTCCTCTCAGAAACCGAAGCTCAGTGTTTCCTAATACGGATCCGCGCGCGTCACCGCGATATGTTTAGAACTCGCTCGACTGGCGAAATTCAACAAAGAAGAATAAAATGCACGATAATAATCATTAGACCGTTATTCACTTCAGCGCGACTAAACTTCTCGATTCCTGTGAAAAACAATGCGCTTAATTCTATTGGGTAACACTTTACAATAAGGTTCATTCGTTATCATTATTTAATGTATTGACTAACATGAACTAACAATGAGCGATACATTTGTTACAGTATTTATTAATCTTTGTTAATGTCATTTAAACAAATATACAGCTGTTCATTGTTTGTTCATGCTAGTTCACAGTGCGTTACCTAATGCAACCTTAATAATGTATTAATACATGTTGAAATTAATATTAACTATGCTGAAGAAGTATTGTTCATTCTTAGTACATGTGAACTAAGGTTGTTAACTAATGAACCTTTTACACGTTACATTACTGTAGCACTAACTATAAATTATGCATAATTACATGCAACTAACCCTAAACCAACCCCTAACCCTAGAGTAAGTAATGTATTAATTATTATTACTCAGTACTTACATGTATAATTACACTGTAACACGGACTCCTTTAAATAAAGTGTTGCCTTGTATTGAATAGTATGTCCTTGTAGTACAATTTTTTAAATATTTTTTCTGTGAGAAAAAAAGGCTATCAATGAACAACTGAAATGTGCTACCTACTGAAAATACACTTACTTTCTCCTTTATAAAGTTTACTTTGAAGTAATGTCTAATTAAATTTTAAATCATTGTATTTTAATCATTTTTCATCATGCTTAAGTACACTTATTGTGATGTTTGACTAACATACTTAGGCACATGCAGCCTGATTATAATCATAACTATTATTCAGTATTACATATAAAATTAATGTAATTTTTAATGTACTAAATCGCAACTTCACCATTACAAATGTGCAATAAATATATTTTATTACATGACATACAAGTTTCAGCAGAAATTACATTAAAGGGTCATTCCATGTCAAATCAACCAAGGTTAACAAAAATCCCTGAAGAAAGACGAACGTAAATAGTGATGAAAACCAAAAAATATATGTCACGGATGTATATTGACTGAGTAATCCACTGTTTGGTCAAGGGGGTGAAAATGACAAATTTGGGATTTGGAGCCAAATTACAGGGGGGTAAAAAAGACTTTAGAAAGATGACAGCATCATCATGTTGTTGTCACACAGATATTAGTAGATCTATTAGTCAAATCTGTTGACTTTAGCAATATTTGTTGCATTATATGCCAACGGTGACGGTTCAAAAATGGGAAATAGCACTTCTTGTGTTTTTTTCCCCAGGTTTGCATGCCGGTAACTCAAGAAGTATTAAAGATATCTCAATATCCTTTCAGATTCTGGTTCTTAATGAAGTTTTCTTTTGCTCTCTTCATTTTAAAGGCTCTGTATGGTTCAACGCCAGAGATGTGGAGATCTAAATGTGGCTCTGTGAGGAAATTGTTCAATTGTACACATTTTCAGTGGTCAAAAACCAGATGTAGGTCACTTTGCACACAGCTGATGCTTTTTTTTATTTAAAGGGAAGAATGAATAATGTGGAAATTAGAAATGCCAAAACTATGGCATACAACACACCTCTCTGAGTGCCAAAAATACACAGAAATGGTCAAGTTGAGGCACATTAACTTGATCTCAAAAGTGTATTTATATTTTCTGTGTGCAAAGTAAACTACATTTGGTTTTTGACCGCTGAAAATGTGTACAATTGACCAATTTCCTCACGGAGCCACATTTAGATCCCACATCTCTGCCGTTGAGCCATACAGAGCCTTTAAAATGAAGAGAGCAAAAGAAAACTTAAGTTTTTTTTTTCTTTGTTAAATGATTTGCCCAAACATATGCTAGTGCTCCCTCTCTTTAATATAAACGCCACTTAGTTTGATATTTTATCTCCTACGCAATGAGTTAAATGCATGTAAGTGTGGCTTAAGTGATTACATACTTTTTTACTCTGTATCTTTAATTAAATATCTATTATTTGTCTTAGAAAACTAGACAAGCCCTTATATAGTGCTCTTTTTCCATTGTCAGACATTTTGCAATCATTTCCAAAATCATAGTGGAGAATTTCTAGTGCAGTCCCATAATGCATTGCAATGAGAAGTGCACAACCCATGTGCTCTCAACAACTATATAATGCCCATAATGCGCTGTGAGTGTCACGTTTGGTGACTAGTTGAGTTTGCCGGTTAACTGAACGTCACTTCTATAGACGGTGTGTGTGGTCTTTGATTGCAGGTGGCTTGTGCTGGCTGTTTCCATGGTCCGCTTTTACCTTCAGAAAGGAACCCATAAAGGCTTGTACAAACATATAGCAAGGACACTAAAATGTTTCCAGACATTTGCACTATTGGAGGTAAGATCAAATGCCTTCAACCACCATGATATGTGATATAAACCTTTACTTTATTCTATTTTCCAGTGTTGCAGTATCTTTTTGTCTATTAGTTAATCAACACCATCTCAAAGAAAGACAAAACCCTTCTCCTGTGAAAAAACCTTCTCTGAACCCATTTCTTACCGTTTTACTATTTGCATTAACAATTGCTGAATGAGGTATTCTCAGGAAACAGTGCAATACGTGCCCTCTTTTTTTTAAATAACTTAATTTGAAAAAGTTTCCTCTTGCTCAAAGTCTTCCGTGTCCACAATAGAAGTAAACCAGTTTTTGAGTGGCAAATTCTATTGGCCCGAATCATCTGCATGTCAAACTGTCTTACAGTAATCTTTCCAAATCATCACTCGCCCTGTTTTATTAAGGGAGATTTTCAAACAGCACTTTTGCGCCCTTTCACTGCAAACATTGTCTAATTATCTAAACTCACTGGAAAACAAAAGTGAAAATTGTCATCGTATTAGTGGTTAGAGGTACTGTACTTCCAACAAACAGAACTCAAAAGAGGGTATGTATAGGGAAAACAACAGTGGTCCCAAAATCGAGCCATGAGGAATACCATATAAAAACAAATATAGGGAAAACAACAGTGGCCCCAAAATCGAGCCATGAGGAACGCCATATAAAAACAAATATAGGGAAAACAACAGTGGTCCCAAAATCGAGCCATGAGGAACGCCATATAAAAACAAATATAGGGAAAACAACAGTGGCCCCAAAATCGAGCCATGAGGAACGCCATATAAAAACAAATATAGGGAAAACAACAGTGGTCCCAAAATCGAGCCATGAGTAACGCCATATAAAAACAAATATAGGGAAAACAACAGTGGCCCCAAAATCGAGCCATGAGTAACGCCATATAAAAACAAATATAGGGAAAACAACAGTGGCCCCAAAATCGAGCCATGAGTAACGCCATATAAAAACAAATATAGGGAAAACAACAGTGGTCCCAAAATCGAGCCATGAGGAACGCCATATAAAAACAAATATAGGGAAAACAACAGTGGCCCCAAAATCGAGCCCTGAGGAACACCATATAAAAACGTATATAGGGAAAACAACAGTGGCCCCAAAATCGAGCCTTGAGGAACGCCATATAAAAACAAATATAGGGAAAACAACAGTGGTCCCAAAATCGAGCCTTGAGGAAAGCCATATAAAAACAAATATAGGGAAAACAACAGTGGCCCCAAAATCGAGCCTTGAGGAACGCCATATAAAAACAAATATAGGGAAAACAACAGTGGTCCCAAAATCGAGCCTTGAGGAACGCCATATAAAAACAAATATAGGGAAAACAACAGTGGCCCCAAAATCGAGCCTTGAGGAACGCCATATAAAAACAAATATAGGGAAAACAACAGTGGTCCCAAAATCGAGCCATGAGGAACGCCATATAAAAACAAATATAGGGAAAACAACAGTGGTCCCAAAATCGAGCCATGAGGAACGCCATATAAAAACAAATATAGGGAAAACAACAGTGGTCCCAAAATCGAGCCATGAGGAACGCCATATAAAAACAAAGATAGGGAAAACAACAGTGGCCCCAAAATCGAGCCCTGAGGAACGCCATATAAAAACGTATATAGGGAAAACAACAGTGGCCCCAAAATCGAGCCTTGAGGAACGCCATATAAAAACAAATATAGGGAAAACAACAGTGGTCCCAAAATTGAGCCTTGAGGAACGCCATATAAAAACAAATATAGGGAAAACAACAGTGGCCCCAAAATCGAGCCTTGAGGAACGCCATATAAAAACAAATATAGGGAAAACAACAGTGGTCCCAAAATCGAGCCTTGAGGAACGCCATATAAAAACAAATATAGGGAAAACAACAGTGGCCCCAAAATCGAGCCTTGAGGAACGCCATATAAAAACAAATATAGGGAAAACAACAGTGGCCCCAAAATCGAGCCTTGAGGAACGCCATATAAAAACAAATATAGGGAAAACAACAGTGGTCTCAAAATCGAGCCTTGAGGAACGCCATATAAAAACAAATATAGGGAAAACAACAGTGGCCCCAAAATCGAGCCTTGAGGAACGCCATATAAAAACAAATATAGGGAAAACAACAGTGGTCCCAAAATCGAGCCATGAGGAACGCCATATAAAAACAAATATAGGGAAAACAACAGTGGTCCCAAAATCGAGCCATGAGGAACGCCATATAAAAACAAATATAGGGAAAACAACAGTGGTCCCAAAATCGAGCCTTGAGGAACGCCATATAAAAACGTATATAGGGAAAACAACAGTGGTCCCAAAATCGAGCCTTGAGGAACGCCATATAAAAACGTATATAGGGAAAACAACAGTGGTCCCAAAATCGAGCCTTGAGGAACGCAGGGATTAAAGTTCTCCGTCGCTACGACGGATTTCCGTTAATTGCAGCGAGTCTATGACGGATATCCGTCAATTGCAGGGTTCCCGTCTGTCCTTATGTCTTAAATTAACTTTTCATAATTTTAAGGCCGTAAATAGGCTTTCATTTCGCAAACAGTGTGATAAATGTCTTAATTGTAGTTTGAATAGGTCTTAAATTAAGGAAAGATGATGCGTATTCACCCTGCTGAGGGGGGATGTGATAAAGCCTGGAGTGGAGCAAAAGCACGTTCCTCTCTCCACTCTAAGCATTCTGTAATCACTTTGCTCATGGTCCACTCCGGTTTTTCAATTCCCGCTCACGGAAAAACTGCTCCCTGGACCCTGTTCACTCAATCTTGTCAGGCGAGGCTACAGCTCGTTTGCTGCGGTCCCATGATAGAAAACAGAACGCGGGTCAATATTGGTCGTTTCTCAATACCAAGTACGCAAACTTCGGACTTGCGTCCTTGGTAGTTCGGACTTGCCAAGTTCGACTCAGGAGAACAAACTCCCGAGGACGAGAGGACGCTGCTAACAGCGCGTTCTTGATCGCGTCACTCAGCACGCGGCTACTCTGGTTATCAACTCTGCCTTTTTTCATCAACACCACTGTGCCTCTTTTCTTTTATAAATGAACATAATTATTATCATAAACATATAAATGGCCACACAAATGTGGTTCAGGCAACGCACATTGATTTATCATATAGTTATAACAACACAAAATATAGCTAAAACACAAACCTGCTTCTTTTTGTTTTCATTTTAAAAATATGAAACATTATTTATCATTAAAACTGACATTTAACAAACAGACAGGGTTGTATCGTTGTATTGTATTATGCGTACACATACAGTGAAGAGAATGCATAGTAATATAATATTTTATATATTTTAGAATATATAAAATTAAACAACCATGTCTCTTTTTTGTTAAATGTCAGTTTTAATGCTAATATCCCATTCAAAAGTAGTAGCCTAATAGGTAGGCTATAATAAGCTATACAATGAGAAATAAAGCAAACAATTCAATTAAACATAAGTCAGCTCTGTAATAGGCTACAAAGTTAAAGTTAAATATAGCCTACATAATAAAGTTATAAAACTTCACTTTGCCCTCAGCCAAAACAATTTGCCATGGCACAAACTATATATTAATATAGTTTAGCATTGTTTGGTCTCATAAGATAAATAAAAACATGCACTGAAAAGTTATGTAGATGGTTGATTATTTGTCAAGATAAGTAATTGTTTTTCATAGATTAAAATAGCTTTTAAATTACTCAATATTAGATCGGTTTTAAACATCTTCCCTTAAAACGCTATTGGTCTCGACTATTTAAATAAAGTTACAGGAATATGACTTGGCCTGAAAAAAAATTCAGTCAGAAGAATTTTTTTCACTTTAATCCCTGGGAACGCCATATAAAAACAAATATAGGGAAAACAACAGTGGCCCCAAAATCGAGCCATGAGGAACGCCATATAAAAACATATATAGGGAAAACAACAGTGGTCCCAAAATCGAGCCCTGAGGAACGCCATATAAAAACAAGTATAGGGAAAACAACAGTGGCCCCAAAATCGAGCCATGAGGAACGCCATATAAAAACATATATAGGGAAAACAACAGTGGTCCCAAAATCGAGCCTTGAGGAACGCCATATAAAAACGTATATAGGGAAAACAACAGTGGTCCCAAAATCGAGCCATGAGGAACGCCATATAAAAACGTATATAGGGAAAACAACAGTGGTCCCAAAATCGAGCCTTGAGGAACGCCATATAAAAACGTATATAGGGAAAACAACAGTGGTCCCAAAATCGAGCCCTGAGGAACGCCATATAAAAACGTATATAGGGAAAACAACAGTGGTCCCAAAAGCGAGCCTTGAGGAACGCCATATAAAAACGTATATAGGGAAAAGAACAGTGGTCCCAAAATCGAGCCATGAGGAACGCCATATAAAAACATATATAGGGAAAACAACAGTGGTCCCAAAATCGAGCCATGAGGAACGCCATATAAAAACAAATATAGGGAAAACAACAGTGGCCCCAAAATCGAGCCATGAGGAACGCCATATAAAAACATATATAGGGAAAACAACAGTGGTCCCAAAATCGAGCCTTGAGGAACGCCATATAAAAACGTATATAGGGAAAACAACAGTGGTCCCAAAATCGAGCCTTGAGGAACGCCATATAAAAACGTATATAGGGAAAACAACAGTGGTCCCAAAATCGAGCCTTGAGGAACGCCATATAAAAACAAATATAGGGAAAACAACAGTGGCCCCAAAATCGAGCCAAGAGGAACGCCATATAAAAACATATATAGGGAAAACAACAGTGGTCCCAAAATCGAGCCCTGAGGAACGCCATATAAAAACAAATATAGGGAAAACAACAGTGGCCCCAAAATCGAGCCATGAGGAACGCCATATAAAAACATATATAGGGAAAACAGCAGTGGTACCGAAATCGAGCTTTGAGGAACGCCATATAAAAACGTATATAGGGAAAACAACAGTGGCCCCAAAATCGAGCCATGAGGAACGCCACATAAAAACGTATATAGGGAAAACAATAGTGGTCCCAAAATCGAGCCTTGAGGAACGCCATATAAAAACGTATATAGGGAAAACAACAGTGGTCCCAAAATCGAGCCCTGAGGAACGCCATATAAAAACGTATATAGGGAAAACAACAGTGGCCCCAAAAGCGAGCCTTGAGGAACGCCATATAAAAACGTATATAGGGAAAACAACAGTGGTCCCAAAATCGAGCCCTGAGGAACGCCATATAAAAACGTATATAGGGAAAACAACAGTGGTCCCAAAATCGAGCCCTGAGGAACGCCATATAAAAACGTATATAGGGAAAACAACAGTGGCCCCAAAAGCGAGCCTTGAGGAACGCCATATAAAAACGTATATAGGGAAAACAACAGTGGTCCCAAAATCGAGCCCTGAGGAACGCCATATAAAAACGTATATAGGGAAAACAACAGTGGCCCCAAAATCGAGCCATGAGGAACGCCACATAAAAACGTATATAGGGAAAACAATAGTGGTCCCAAAATCGAGCCTTGAGGAACGCCATATAAAAACGTATATAGGGAAAACAACAGTGGTCCCAAAATCGAGCCTTGAGGAACGCCATATAAAAACGTATATAGGGAAAAGAACAGTGGTCCCAAAATCGAGCCTTGAGGAACGCCATATAAAAACGTATATAGGGAAAACAACAGTGGTCCCAAAAGCGAGCCATGAGGAACGCCATATAAAAACGTATATAGGGAAAAGAACAGTGGTCCCAAAAGCGAGCCTTGAGGAACGCCATATAAAAACGTATATAGGGAAAAGAACAGTGGTCCCAAAATCGAGCCTTGAGGAACGCCATATAAAAACGTATATAGGGAAAACAACAGTGGTCCCAAAAGCGAGCCATGAGGAACGCCATATAAAAACGTATATAGGGAAAAGAACAGTGGTCCCAAAAGCGAGCCTTGAGGAACGCCATATAAAAACGTATATAGGGAAAAGAACAGTGGTCCCAAAATCGAGCCTTGAGGAACGCCATATAAAAACCTATATAGGGAAAACAACAGTGGTCCCAAAAGCGAGCCTTGAGGAACGCCATATAAAAACGTATATAGGGAAAAGAACAGTGGTCCCAAAATCGAGCCCTGAGGAACGCCATATAAAAACGTATATAAGGAAAAGAACAGTGGCCCCAAAAGCGAGCCTTGAGGAACGCCACAAACTAAAGTGGACGATTTGGAGGAAAAGTTTCCTATATTGCCAATAAAATGTCCTTTAGATAGAGGCAAACCACTACTCGATGTTCCAAACAAAAGTGAGCGACTAAATCACAAAGGGCCAATCCACAAGGCTAGGGTCACTTCATAGAAGTAATTTCACGATTCATTTTGATAACTGAGTGAAAATGGTGATTTATTTAAGTATCTTACAAGTTTCTGGGATTTAAACTCATTTAAAACCAATTATAATTATTGTATTTTTTTTATAATAAATGTATTTACCAAGAGATACACAAACAAATTAAATAAATATTCAAGTAAATAATAAGCATTTTTATTTTATTTTATTTTATTATTGCTACAACAATCAGTAACACTTCTAAATACTGATCCGTCATTAATAGGTAAATATGCAGGACTAATGACTAGTGCTACATTAACACTTCAGCTTCACTAATATGGAAACATGATTAACTAATCGGTATGTAATATCACATTTATGACTGAGGTACTTACTAGGTAATCAATAATTACTGAATGTGATTAGCCTCATTAATTATCTACTATAGCGGTCGACCGATATATCACCAGGGTCAATATATCGACTGATATATGGCATTTTTAAAATACTTTAAAAGTTGCCATCTAAAGTACAAGTGTTTATTTTACAGTTTTATGTTTAAATCATTTTCAAATTTGTGTTGCTTTTTTTTCAATGATGTTCAACAATTCATGGGACTGGGTAAAAAGAAACCAGTTTTTTAGCATGCTTATATCTATGTTCTGATCTATCTGCATTTCTTTTTCTTACGCTTTGGCTATTTTTATTTCAGATCGGACACTGTGCTATTGGTATGTACAATATTTTAAAGTGCAATGCTAACATATTTGCTTCCAGGTATATAAAGATATTTTTCAGGTGTTGTTTTTGGTGTGTTAAAGGAATTGTGCGGACATCTGTAATTGTGACTGGGGTCCAAGTGTGTTCTCGGATATTCATGGTCTGGTTTATTGCAAACAGCATCAGACAGGTCGGTGTGCATGAGGAGGACTTTAACTAATAATGTTCCCAATGGGAATTATGGGACATTTTCACTGTTCGCCAATCTCTAAATGGGCTGTTCAATTTTAAATATTATTTTCTTTTGTTTGAAACGCATACTAAGATTCAGAACGAGGAGAGTGTGATCTTGTTCGTGGTGGTGTGGACGGTTACAGAGATCACTCGCTACTCTTTCTACACTTTCAACCTGATCCACCATCTGCCGTACTTCATCAAGTGGGCCAGGTACTCGCGACTCTGCACGGTGTGGTTTATGGAGCATGCTGATACTCACAAGCACATGCTGTAGAGCTACAGGTACGCAGGTTGCTAGGATTGTTCTGCTTCCTGACATTTGATTTACGCGTGTTGGTAATAGTAGCGATTTGAAAACACATGGTGTGCTACTTGCTTTATACTCACGCCTCACTAGCGAAATGATTTACCTCATGAAGTTACTCTCACCTCTAGGGCTGCAGCTATCGATTCTTTTTGTAATCGATTAATCTAGCACTTAATCGATCGATTAATCGAGTAATCGGATAAAAAAAATTGTTGTGTTTTTAAACAACCAAAACAAATAATGCATAACGAAAATGATGTGGCTGTAAAATGATCAAGCATTTGGCTTTTATTTATAAAAACAAAACAAAAAAACTGGTATTTATTCCAACTCCAACATTTGGCTCCAAAACTAAGCCTATTTATTGCAATTTTTACCCATTTAGTATAAGTGCCAACAATGTTCTATGCTCAATTATTTTGGTAGCCGATTCAAATGTCTTCCCCAAAAGTACGAGTGGATTTGGAGAAGCAGGCTGGGGAAGTTCATTTTTTGTTGTTGTCTGTAACTATTTGGAAGACGTGACATACAAACAAGGTCTCGCAAAGACTGCAATACAATATTAGTTCCTCCGTCACGTCGCGGTGTATACAGTGAAGGCATGCTGAAATTATTGTTGCGTGGCTACAAAGTTTAGTGATGCATTGCCGCAATGGGCTCTATGCACGGCGGTATTTCCGGTGAAGGTCTAAGGATGCTGGATTACTTCCGCCGATCGTAGAGTCCAATGCTATACCGAGAATTTATATTGGTTTTTATACTCTATTGCTATACTAAAGAAACGTTAGTCACAAAAACAGACAAAACAGACACCCCTCATTTTTGTTTATGCTTCTTTGTTTATTATATTAAATAAACACAACTATATATAAAATCACATCTAAACGTGTTAAAGTTTCGTTTCAAAGACGAGAGGACAGTAAATTTTGAAGACTCTGCCATAATCCCGTTTTCCTCGGTTTTCCTCCGCTTTAAATCTCCCGAACCGGAAACGCAAGAGCATCCTTTGCCTCAAACGCGGAAGTTATGCGTGCATATAGCCCATTAATCTGACTGGCGCGTGAGAGAGACGAGGGTGTGTGTGTGTGTGTGTGTGTGTGTGAAGGGGTTCTTTTTTTAGGCTATCTCTCTTGCAATTGAACGTGAATACGTTTACTACTTAAAAGCGTCAAAGCTAAACATCATATCTAGTCAAACCGCATCACGACATCTCAACAAATACAGTATGGGATTAAAATCAGCGAACATCAATGTATCATAGGCTTATGGTGTGTTCACACCGAACGCGAGTAGATTACATACCAAGTTGATGCAAAGACGTTCGGTGTGAACACACCATTAGGTTACCTTGTTTCAGCGACGCTAGTGAGACAGCATGGAGTGGATGTGTTCGGTTCAGATGCTGAATCATTGAAATCGTCCTGTTGTGGTATGCCAGGTCTACTTTGCAGTAGACACATTGCACCTTGTTCTCTTCCTTTTTAAGTATGTATAATGATCCCAAACTTTAGACATTCTCTGCCGTTTATGGACATCTTTACTCTCAGCCATTGCGCCCGCCAACTAAATTCAAAATGTATCACGCGCTATAGTATAGATCCCTGCGCCTATAGTGCGCGTCATAGGAATATAACGAGGCAGAGTTTTTATCTCGAGGAATTTTTGTAATCGAGTAACTCGATGAATCGTTTCAGCCCTACTCACCTCCTGTTGCTTGACTACTTCTTTCTAATAAGTGCTACAAAACACACTGTATAAACAGCGCGAGCTGGCGTAGGTCACGCCTCACTAGCGAAACTGTTTACCTCGTGACTAAACGTGAACAAACGTGACTTCACCAACGAGATTTCAGCTCGTGAGCAGAGTGACTGTCACCTCCTGTTGCTTGACTGCTACTTCCTACTATATAGTGGGCGAAAAACCACATGGCAAAAGAAGTGTGTTTAAATTCACAGTACTCGTAAAACAGTCTCTGGATGACCTACTATTTCCGGTGAGATTCTGAAGTGTTCATCCGACGGACACTTTTCTATCCCATGAGGCCACGGGAGAGGATTTATGAACAACAGTGAAGCGACGCGATTGTAACAACATTGCGGATGTAAAACTTCCTCAACTCCCCAGATGTGGCCTGGATCTGGGCCGACACTATTGGCGCTTTTCCACTACACAGTACCAGCTCGCCTCGACTCGCCTTTGTTTGGTTTTCCACTGTGTAAAAGTTGTACCTGTACCTGCTTTCGGGTACTTTTTTTCGTACCACCTCCGGCGAGGTTCCAAGCGAGCTGAGGCGATACTAAAATGTGACGTGAAAACAATGCCGACTGCTGATTGGTCAGAGAGAATCGTCACTATTCACTGCGTCATCATCCAGAATAACCCCGCCATTTTTAAATAGTTTGGCCAGAGATAGTTACTAAACTTACTACTATTATTATGGCAACTCGGAAGAATACGCCGTGGTCAAACGAGGAGGTGCAGACATTCCTTTGTTTGGTTGCCGAAGAGAGGATCCAGCGAGAGCTTGATGGGGCAACGAGGAACGAAAGGCGTCGCTATGACGACCGGGTACTATTTGTGGCGGTACTTTCTGCAATGGAAAACGGAGCGAAAAGCGAGTCGAGTCGAGTCGAGTCGAGGCGAGCTGGTACTGGTAATGGAAAAGCGCCATATGTTACTGTCTCGGCAGCCTTCCATCTCACTTGCACAAAAACACATTCAGTATTCCTTAAAATAAATAAAAAAGTCAAATGCAACGTCAGAAAATTATGCAAACATGCAGTAATTAAATATCTTAAATAATACAAATATACTTTATGTATTTAATCTCACTTTATTAGCCAGTGTGTTTGCTCATGACCTTTTATGATCCAATTCAACCATAGGATTAAGCAAACATGACTTTAGAATAGATAAACATCACATTTGTTTTAATTTGTTGTTTTTATTGCTGAAGTAAGAAGGTTTAACTTTCTTCTTCAGCGATCCAGAACAGCAGCACAGCTGAAAGGTGTGTTTGAGCGTACAAAACCTGCATTTGCTTCGCCACATTCGCCAAAAATAAAACATTTTTTTCTTTTGTTGTTACTGAAAAACAAGCAAGCCCAGCCCAGGTCAGGAAAAAAGTAGTTAATTTTCATAAAAAGTAAGTAAGTAAAGCAAGTAGGTACTTTTTAGGGAGTTATGCAATATTGTAACAGATTACTTTTAAAAGTAACTCTCCCCAACACTGCTAATTCTCCAAAGCAGTGGTTGCCGACCCGGATCCTGGAGGTCTATAGTTTCGAAACACTGCTCTGAAGACCTCTGCGAATCATTTGTTTGTAAACCAGTGATTCTGAGCGAGTATCAAACTGCCAAAGTCATGTGATTTCAGGCTTTGTTACGTCAATGGACCAGGACCAGCCAATATGCATGTGTCTCGCAATATTAATAACTTTCCCCAACACTGAGTTACATAGTAATTGTTGATGTGTGTGTTTGTGCGGTTATGTGTGATGATGTCGCATTTATATCTCCTGTTTCCCTCAGGTATAACCTGTTTATTGTCATGTACCCCCTGGGAGTCGTTGGTGAACTGCTGACCATACACGCTGCCTTACCGTATGTCCGGAGATCAGGCATGTTCTCCCTCAGGCTTCCCAACAAATACAACGTGTCCTTCGACTATTACTACTTCCTGATCATCGTCATGCTGTCCTACATCCCATGTAAGAACAGTAATCTGCTACACTATCTGTCTATCTATCCTTATTTAAGATGTCATTCTATCTAAAATTTCTAATTTATCTATCATGCTAGCCATGTGCTAATTAATGCTAGCTACGTGCTAAAACATGCTAGCAAACTTTTAAAACATAATAGCAATGTGCTAATTCATGTTAGCAATGATAAAACTTGCTAATTCATCCTAGCAACTTGCGAAACATGTTAGCAACATGTTAATTAATCCTAACAACACACAGGTTAGCAAAACATAATTCATGCTAGTAGCTAACATGCCAAAACATCCTAGCCAACTGATAAAACATACTAGCAATGTGTTAATTCATACTAGCAACATGTTAAAACATGTTAATTCATGTTAGCAATGTTAAAACATGCTAATTCATGCTAGCAACATGCTATGTAAATTACAGTATCTCTGTTATGATTGCTGTCTGCAATGATTTGATTTTAGTGTAGATAAACTTGTGGAATGGTGTTAAAGCTTTGGAAGCCAAGGCTGATTTTCTAATAAGATTTTACGTTACCAATGTGCTAAAACATGCTAGCAAACTGTTAAAACATACTTTGTTAATTCATGTTAGCAATGTGCTAATTCATGTTAGCAATGTGTTAAAACATTGTAATTCAAGTTAGCAAAATGCTAAAACATGCTAGCAACATACTAATTAATACTAAAAACCTGTTTAAACATGCTAATTCATGCTAGCAACATGCTATGTAAATTACAGTATCTCTGTTATGATTTCTGTCTGCAATGATTTGATTTTAGTGTAGTTAAACTTGTGGGATGGTGTTAAAGCTTTAGAAGCCAAGGCTGATTTTCTAATAAGATTTTATGTTACCAATGTGCTAAAACATGCTAGCAAACTGTTAAAACATACTTTGTTAGTTTATGTTAGCAATGTGCTAATTCATGTTAGCAATGTGCTAATTCATGTTAGCAATGTGTTCAAACATTGTAATTCATGTTAGCAATGTGTTGAAACATTGTAATTCATGTTAGCAATGTGTTCAAACATTGTAATTCAAGTTAGCAAAATGCTAAAACATGCTCGCAACATGCTAATTAATACTAAAAACCTGTTTAAACATGCTAGCAAAACATTCTTATTCATGCTAGCAACATGTTAAAAAATGCTATAAATGTTAAAACATCCTAGCAACATGATAATTAATGTTAATAACATGTTAATTCATGATTACAACATGTTAATTCGTGATAACAACATGTTAATTCATGTTAACAAAATGCGAAAACATGCTAGAAATGTGTTAACTTGCAAAACATGATCATTCATGCTAGCAACATGTTAAAACATGCTGGAAATGTTAAAAAATGCAAGCAACATGAAAATTAATGCTAACAACATGCTAATTCATGTTACCAACATGCTAATTCATGCTAGCAATGTGCTAATTCATGCTAGCAATGTCGTACTTTCCCTTTCCACTTCATTAAATTCAAAGCTTCTAAAACGTTCAAAGTTTAATACGGCTTTGTGAAGCCAACATAAAAGTTTGTCCCGGTGAACTTCCCTCTCTAGTCAATGTTGTGTTTCTCTTCCAGTGTTTCCTCAGCTCTTCTTCCACATGCTGCGTCAGAGGAGGAGGGTTCTTCACGGAGAAGTCATAGTAGAGAAAGATGAGTAGAAGGAATCCCCAGCTAGCCGTCAGATATTTGAGAAAAGTTTATAATAAAACAATAAAATATGAATCAATTCTACTACTATTAGTTACGGTCGATATTCCCAGCAGAACCCATCATTAAGGTTCGCCACTCTCCCAGTTGTGTTTCACTTCACAAGGACGGAATCACTTCATTCGTCAAAGGAGATCTGAACCGAAGTACAAGGACGATGGAGAATCCTCGTCTGTTTCGAGAAAGAGCATTGGTTTGGAATCTGGCATTAATAACGGTTAGCATTAGCATTAGCGTTAGCATTAGCGTTAGGTATAATCTCTCCTGATCGGGACTGGGTTGTGGTGTGTGTAGTTGCTGGGTGAACCATTCCACACATTCTAGATCTCCACTTTGGCTTTTCTCATCCATGTTCTTGGACGGAGAGATTAGAGATTAAAATAATGAATACTTCTTAACTTCATCCATCTGAAGGTGGTGTTATAGCAGACTTTTCAGTACAATAGCAAAACCTGTGGGACTGACAAAACAATGTATAAACTGTTTTTTTTTTTATCACTTGGCTACTTTATTTCTCACAATGTCATTCACACGCAATAGCTATTAAAAAAGCATGTAATTCAAATAAACATAAATGTATTAATATATGAAAGTATCGTCATTATCTAGATATCATGTTGAAGGTTATCAATTATCTTAAGTCTGAGAACTGATTCTTTAGAATTAATAGTTATTTTCACGAATGTTCTGAATATAACACCAGGTGTAATGTGATAAAAGCTCATCAACATGTTCAGGGTTTTGTCCAAACCTGAGACTGAACGCGACAGAAGAACATTCGGTCCATCGATCGGTGTCTGTTTTTATCATGTTACTCTCATTAGTCCAAAATCCCAGTCATTTATATCATAAAGTGTGACTTTTGTCCCAATATTCAAGCAGTTTGGCCTTTAGTTTGGACAGAAAATGACTTGCTATGTTGGGATACAGCTAGTATGCGCTATGATTATCTGTTGCTTCGGTGTTTACACACACTAGAGTAAATAAACTGGGAGAGTTTGTCCAGGCTCTAGAAACCAGCAGCTCGTGTTCGGCTCATCGAGACTCTCTGTTGCTGAAGCTTTAGCTCTTTTGGCTCTCAGACCTTCTGTGTTGGTGTTTTTATTTATAATGTTTTGTTTCTCTGTAAGAAACTTGAGTTCACAGCTCTTCTGAGTAGATTCTCTACGGTGCTTCATTGTTTTCCTCTTCTGTGCAGCTGAGGAGAGAGAGGACATGCTGTGACATCATTAGATAGAATTGTGAAGAACATTTTCATGTGATTTAATTCAATACCTGGTAATTGTACTGATTGAATAAAGGTCTTTGAAGAAACAATGAAAGAAACAATAAAAAGAACTATGACTATATGTACTCGAGCATTAGTATTGCTCTCGTTGAGAAGTGTTTATACTGCAAAAGAATAGTTTAGGAAAAAAATTAAAAGCTTTATTTGTTAAGTTCATAATATTGAGAGCAAAGGTCAAATGTAGAAAGACATTATTAGACAGTAATTTGCATCTGTGATAAAACTTTGGGCTTCACAGGAACTGAGAGAGTTGTTGGCTATACACATACGCATGTCTAGAGACGTATCTTTAAAAAGTAGAAGGCCGCGTCACACACGATGCTCTGCAAAAGCATTAAAAAGATGGAAAAGTAGCGCAATGGAATGAAAAAACACATTCTGTGCATTTACAGTAATTGCCCCTTTTCCACCCAATTAGAGTTGCATTCATTGCTATAGTAACATTAGGCTTCCATCGCGTTTTCTTTCCAAATTACCACTGGACTTAAAATAAAATGTTAGCATTTTATTTGAAGTGAAAATAAGATAACAATGGTCTTGTCGTGGAGAGGTGTGTTATAAAATGTCATAAATATAGTTAAACCCATCTATCTATCTGTTTATAGATGTATCTACTGTATACCCATAAAAAGCCCACCCAGTGTTTCCTCCCTCCCTCCCATAGAGGCCTGGAAACAAGGAACAGGTGTGAACAATCAATCACTGTGGAAACTAATGAGGGTAACTATGGAAACAGTCAAGGCAGCTACTCAAACTGGAGGTAAACACAGGAACTTAAAAAAGGCTGAATCTGAAAATATTATACCCTCAAATAGGGATTGTGGACATTATCGAGTGCACTCATTCAATCCCATAATGCACTGCGCCAATGAGTGAACAACTGATGTACGCTCACAGCTAAATCAGGGAACGCCACAGTTCTCTCTCCCTCCATCATTGTGTGCTGATTAACTAAAGTAAAACCAGATCCAAAAGCACGCACATCCACAGCAAAACACTGTTGCTCAAGTTGGGTGCTCAACAAAAAATATATATATAAAAAAGGAAAAAAAAGTCGGCACACCTTGGCTCCAAAAACGTGAAAAATTGAATAGACTCAGCTGGTAACATTTCGAGCACGTGGGCTCTTCGTCAGACTGATTAACTAAAGTAAAATTATTTCACAATCAAGAGGATAACGAATAATTTATGCATGAATAAAAATGCAAAATTTTGCCAATTTTTATCCCAAATACACTAATTTTCAGCTAATTAGAGAAAGAAGAAGTTTTATTTATATCCTCAAGATCGATGAATTTCTATTTATTTTTTAGGATAAACCCCTTGAGATGATGTAGCGTTGTCGAGGGATCCCAGGGGAAACATCCGTACATTTAAACAAAACAAAACACCAATTAGATATATTAGATTATGAAACTGTCTGTACACAAAACCTTCCATTAAGACAATTTAAGCGTTGCATGAAACACCATTATGTGATGATATGCGCGCGCCAGAGCATCTGAAGCAGTCTGACACGCGCATGCGCGCGCGCTTGAGAGAGCATCGCGCGCACAGAACGAGAGCCGTGTGTTCGTCTTTTCTGAAACACACATGGTGAAAAGGTGAGTTTCATTATTTTGTTGTAATTATATGTAGGCTACGTGTGCATTATTGCGTATTGTGAGGCAAATCGGTATTAATATGATATGAGATACTGCATATGCTGCTCGTATGATTTATGTCGCGCAAACAGCCTTCCACATACAAATATAATACACAGAAACGTGTATTTAATGAAATCCAATGTCAGTCAGTGTGTAAATATAATCATGATTCAATCAATAAATTGAAATCCATTATGAATAATGAAAGATGAAAAATATGATGCAGCTGATTGGACTAATTAAACATATTATGTGAATGACATTCCTTTAGGCATTTGGCATTAATTGATCAATACTACAAAAAAACGTAATAAACCGTTTCTAAATGATGATTATAATACTACTAAAAGAACGGCTGGATGTAAACAGCATCTGTTGATCTCAGGTGTTGTGTTGTAATTGTTCTCTCGGGATATGAGTGTTTGCTGTGTGTCTCCTGTGTATTGTGGCATTCGGGCCTCTTACACCTGAGGGCTGATTCAATTAATTAAGTATGATTAAGCGTTACAAGTGTTGAATGTGTTGCACAGCTCCTCTTCTCTCCTGTGGGAACGCATCTGGTGAGCGGAAAGTTGTGCAGCTGATGGGCTCTGAACTGGTGGAGATGGGGAAGAACACTGAACACACCAGTGGAGCGCAGGACCCCGACGGCTCCACACACACCCCGTCCCGAGCCCTGGACTCGCCACACACTCCGGCCCGAGCCCTGGACTCGCCACACACTCCGGCGAACGCCTGCTGCTTCTGCTGGTGCTGTTGCTGCAGCTGCTCCTGGTGAGGAACACTCGTCTTTAAAGGGATCGATCACCCAAAAAGGAAATTAGCCCATGATTTACTCTCCCTCAAGCCATCCTAGGTGTATATGACTTTCTTCTTTCAGACGAATACAATCTGAGTTATATAAAAAAAATATCCTGGCTCTTCCAAGCTTTATAATGGCAGTGGATGGATGTATATTTTTATTTATATCCATCCAGATGCACTTTTATGATGGATAGATGCACTTTTATGATGGATAGATGCACTTTTATGATGGATAGATGCACTTTTATGATGGACAGATGCACTTTTATGATGGATAGATGCACTTTTATGATGGATAGATGCACTTTTATGATGAATAGATGCACTTTTATGATGGACAGATGCACTTTTATGATGGATAGATGCATTTTTATGATGAATAGATGCACTTTTATGATGGGCAGATGCACTTTTATGATGGACAGATGCACTTTTATGATGGATAGATGCACTTTTATGATGGATAGATGCACTTTTATGATGGATAGATGCACTTTTATGATGGACAGATGCACTTTTATGATGGATAGATGCACTTTTATGATGGATAGATGCACTTTTATGATGGACAGATGCACTTTTATGATGGACAGATGCACTTTTATGATGGATAGATGCACTTTTATGATGGACAGATGCACTTTTATGATGGACAGATGCACTTTTATGATGGATAGATGCACTTTTATGATGAATAGATGCACTTTTATCATGGATAGATCCACTTTTATGATGGATAGATGCACTTTTATGATGGATAGATGCACTTTTATGATGGACAAATGCACTTTTATCATGGATAGATCCACTTTTATGATGGATAGATGCACTTTTATGATGGATGGATGCACTTTTATGATGAATAGATGCACTTTTATCATGGATGGATGCACTTTTATGGACTTTCACCGGCCATTCACTGCCATTATAAAGCTTGGAAGAGCCAGGACATTTTTTATTATAACTCTGATTGTATTCGTCTGAAAGAAGAAAGTCATATACACCTAGGATGACTTGAGGGAGAGTAAATCATGGGCTAATTTTCATTTTTGGGTGAACGATCCCTTTAATCTCCAACGCGCGTTCATGGGAGAACCAGGACACATGCGTGTTGTGTTGACGCAAGAGCAGACATTGTTTTGTGAACGTGCGTTGGAGATTAATATTTTGTAAACATTGTTTTTACAACTTTAGGTAAACTTTGATATAATACATATTCTCTTTACAATTCAGGTAAAAAAAAAAAAATTCCAGCGCATTTTAAGTGAACTAAAGAGTAAGTCTAGTGTGGTTGAGATATTTCACTGTGTGCTAGAAAACTTCATTAAGGCTAATGTAGACTGAGCTTAGAAGTGCATCTCGTATTCATTAGGAGCCTCTCCGGAGACATTCAGGCGTCACAGAAAACATGTTTTTATAATGTGTGTGTGTGTGTGTGTAGTCTGACAGTACGCTCTGCTAAGGAGGAAAGAACTATGACGACGATCTCAGAAGAACAAGAGGAGGCTGATATCGAACAGATGTGAGTTGTGTTATAAGTTAAAAAAAAATTATATTGCAAAAGTAGTCGCTTTTAAGAACATCCCTCTTGGGAATTTTAAAGGGGTCATGACATGCCTTTTTATTTCTTTAATGTTCCTTGAGGTTTATTTATAATGTTAATAAAGTTTGTTTTGATCAAACAAATATATATTGAACATTTCAACCCTCATTTTGCCTAGTGGTTGGAAATTTGATTCATCCCAGTTACGGGAGTCTCTTGAATGACAACACTGCAGATATACGAATGAGCTCGCTCGCTGCTTTCAGAACCCCTCCTCCCTCCCCAGCTCCACCTGTATAGATCTGTATAGGTCATTCATGTACTCTATATTGTACAGCAGCAGATTTTGCCAGTAGAAAGTCCCATACTCTGCTCGGCCTGGCAAAATACCGTACTTGCAGTGTAGCAAATTTATTCTGCCAAGATGAAACATATCAACATTGTCATACCCATTACCATAACACTCCAAGAGTGGTCATGACAGAACTAATTAAATTTTTAACTAAATCAGAACTATAGACAATCACAGTCCATCTTGACAAATAACACACAAGACCTTGTCTTTATTGGAGACAGTGTGAACATGCACTCTGGTGCTCGGCACTGTTACCAGGATGCAAAGTAGCAACAGTGATGAACGATCTGTACAGCTGTGGACCTTTAGAGAAACCTTTTCCAGCAGTTTACAGTGTTTAACAGTGCTTTTATAGGGCAACACCTGAGCAACACCTCTAATCTCGGCTCATTCATCTGACACCTGTTCGCCTTTAGAGAATCCATTAGCCTTTTTCCTCCCTGTGTGGTGAATGTTTACACTGTGTGTTCAATAAAGTCATGAACATGTATCGATAGTGTGTTATGTTCTAAAGCAGAGATGGTGTGTAAAGTTTTTCTAAATCCAAGGGGTCAGATTTATCTAAATCAGAAACAAGTAAAGAAGAAGCAGAACACGTAAAGAAGCAGAAACAAGTAAAGAAGAAGCAGAACAAGTAAAGAAGAAGCAAAAACAAGTAAAGAAGCAGAAACAAGTAAAGAAGCAGAAACAACTAAAGAAGCAGAAACAAGTAAAGAAGCAGAAACAAGTAAAGAAACAGAAACAAGTAAAGAAACAGAAACAAGTAAAGAAGCAGAAACAAGTAAAGAAGCAGAAACAAGTAAAGAAGAAGTAGAACAAGTAAAGAAGAAGCAAAAACAAGTAAAGAAGCAGAAACAAGTAAAGAAGAAGCAGAACAAGTAAAGAAGCAGAAACAAGTAAAGAAGCAGAAACAAGTAAAGAAGCAGAAACAAGTAAAGAGTGTAGAACAAGTAAAGAAGAAGCAAAAACAAGTAAAGAAGCAGAAACAAGTAAAGAAGCAGAAACAAGTAAATCAGAAACAAGTAAAGAAGCAGAAACAAGTAAAGAAGCAGAAACAAGTAAAGAAGAAGTAGAACAAGTAAAGAAGCAAAAACAAGTAAAGAAGCAGAAACAAGTAAAGAAGCAGAAACAAGTAAATCAGAAACAAGTAAAGAAGCAGAAACAAGTAAAGAAGCAGAAACAAGTAAAGAAGAAGCAGAAACAAGTAAAGAAGAAGCAGAAACAAGTAAAGAAGAAGCAGAAACAAGTAAAGAAGCAGAAACAAGTAAAGAAGCAGAAAAGAAGCAGAAACAAGTAAATCAGAAACAAGTAAAGAAGAAGCAGAACAAGTAAAGAAGCAGAAACAAGTAAAGAAGCAGAAACAAGTAAAGAAGCAGAAACAAGTAAAGAAGCAGAAACGAAGCAGAAACAAATAAAGAAGCAGAAACAAGTAAAGAAGAAGCAGAAACAAGTAAAGAAGCAGAAACAAGTAAAGAAGCAGAAACAAGTAAAGAAGCAGAAACAAGTAAAGAAGCAGAAACAAGTAAAGAAACAGAAACAAATAAAGAAGCAGAAACAAGTAAAGAAGAAGCAGAAACAAGTAAAGAAGAAGCAGAAACAAGTAAAGAAGCAGAAACAAGTAAAGAAGCAGAAACAAGTAAAGAAGCGGAAACAAGTAAAGAAGCAGAAACAAGTAAAGAAGCAGAAACAAGTAAAGAAGAAGCAGAAACAAGTAAAGAAGCAGAAACAAGTAAAGAAGCAGAAACAAGTAAAGAAGCAGAAACAAGTAAAGAAGCAGAAACAAGTAAAGAAGAAGCAGAACAAGTAAAGAAGCAGAAACAAGTAAAGAAGCAGAAACGAAGCAGAAACAAGTAAATCAGAAACAAGTAAAGAAGAAGCAGAACAAGTAAAGAAGCAGAAACAAGTAAAGAAGCAGAAACAAGTAAAGAAGCAGAAACAAGTAAAGAAGCAGAAACAAGTAAAGAAGCAGAAACAAGTAAAGAAGAAGCAGAACAAGTAAAGAAGCAGAAACAAGTAAAGAAGCAGAAACAAATAAAGAAGCAGAAACAAGTAAAGAAGAAGCAGAAACAAGTAAAGAAGCAGAAACAAGTAAAGAAGCGGAAACAAGTAAAGAAGCAGAAACAAGAAGCAGAAACAAGTAAAGAAGAAGCAGAAACAAGTAAAGAAGCAGAAACAAGTAAAGAAGCAGAAACAAGTAAAGAAGCAGAAACAAGTAAAGAAGAAGCAGAAACAAGTAAAGAAGCAGAAACAAGTAAAGAAGCAGAAAAAGTAAATCAGAAACAAGTAAAGAAGCATAAACAAGTAAAGAAGCAGAAACAAGTAAAGAAGAAGCAGAACAAGTAAAGAAGCAGAAACGAAGCAGAAACAAGTAAATCAGAAACAAGTAAAGAAGCAGAAACAAGTAAAGAAGCAGAAACAAGTAAATCAGAAACAAGTAAAGAAGCAGAAACAAGTAAAGAAGCAGAAACAAGTAAAGAAGCAGAAACGAAGCAGAAACAAGTAAAGAAGCAGAAACAAGTAAAGAAGCAGAAACAAGTAAAGAACCAGAAACAAGTAAAGAACCAGAAACAAGTAAAGAACCAGAAACAAGTAAAGAAGCAGAAACAAGTAAAGAAATAGAAACAGCAGTAAAATAACACGATCATCAAATATTCAACAGCGTATAAATAAAAACTACGTAACGTTACTGAATGAAGTGTCAAACCCAGGAAGGGTTAACGGCTGTGAAGCTGTGAGGTGTTGATGGACTCGATCGACTCCATCTGTGTTTGATCATCGCTCTGAATCCCATCCGGACGCAGTCTTTGACCAAACACGATTTTCTCCGCTTTTTTCATGCATGAAGCTAGAGTAAAATGTTTGTTTTATTGTTTAAAAGCAGAGGACCTGTTCTTTCTTTTTTATATATATATAGCATGTTCAGATATTCATACAACAAAGTATTCTGGGGGCCATGAAAGTTTTGTGAAAATGATAAAAAATGCTGGCGCTGGCTGGCAACTTATTAAAGAACACAGATGGGTAAAGAGTTAAAGATGTCCTGATGTCCCGTCTCCTCTAGGCCTCAGCTCACTCTGGAGGAGGTTCAGTCGTGGGGAGAGTCATTCGAGCGCTTAATGAAAAATCCTCAAGGTCGTTCGCACTTCCAACAGTTTCTCAAGTCTGAGTTTAGTGAAGAAAACCTGAAATTCTGGCTCATCTGTGAGGATCTAAAGAAAGAGACCAACAAAACCACGGTTGAACAGACTGTGAAACAAATATACGAGGACTACGTCTCTGTAATGTCACCTAAAGAGGTATATATGCTCATTTCCACATGATAACTATGTTCTGTGCTTTTGCTTATACTTTTGTTGTTAAACATGAATATCTAGAGCCGCGTTTCCGCCGAAATTACCCCGAACAATTTGTCCCAGGAACTTTTTTACAGACCTGTTGCTGTCTGCGTTTCCACTGCGGTGTAAAGTACCGTGAAGATTAGGCAAATTAGTCCAGAGACGTAGGACTGCACTACTTTCCAGTTCCCACTGGATTTCATCCTCTGAATTTAAGCGTAATAAAGCCTGAACCTCGTCATCGGTTGTATTTTTTAAACTCCATTGTTGATTCGAATAGCAAACAACTCAAGAGGCTTTCGCACCGGAGGAACCTTTTCATCGTTCCTAGAACTATTGGCGGAAGTTTACGGATTTTGGCGTGTTCGCACCGCAGGAACTAGGAACGACTTTAGTTCTAGGAACTCCTTTTGGAGGAACTAATTTACTCCTACTTCAGAGTCGGTCTAAACCATCACTATAGGAACTACCAGTGACGTTAGTGTTCGCTGATTGGCCGAACGACAGAAACACCAGCACCCGCCATTTAAAAAACTCTACGAACATGTAAAACAGTGATAGATGGACCTCTAAACCTTTACACTGAGGAGAATATCCAACGCAACTTTGAGGGGACCAAGAGAAACATAATTATGTGTTTCTGCTCAGCTAGTGACATTGGATATCAACCACACGGCAAACACTAATAACTTTTTATATACTGTCTTTCTATGTATAACAGTTATAACTAATAACGTATTAGACAGGACTGTTAGACAGATTGTAAACTAATGAACACAGAGAATGTGAGCACTGTGAGCTCAGGCTCTGGCGTTCTCAGCGCCGTCAAAATAAAAGTCACAACAACAACAAGCGTGGCTTACGTCACTTCAGAGTTCCTACTGGCGGTGCGAACGCAACCAGGAAAACGTTCCTAAGGGAACCATTAGTTGTCGGGGAACCACCCTAGAACTACCCGTGCGAAAGCCCCTTCTTACTGCACCCATCGCAAAAGATTTTTAAAAATGGTGGTTGAAGTGAAAGAGTCATGAACTCAACCAATGCTCGTGTTCAGAGCCCAAGTCCCACCCCTGAAAGTTCCTGAACTTTGAAAAAGTAGTTCCCCACAAGCAGGGACTTTCTGAGGGGGAAATTCTTACCTGGAACTTAATTTAGACCCTAGTTCCCGGGGACAGTTCCTGCAGTGGAAACACGGCTCATGATTACCTGTGTTTGTGTATCCAGGTGAGTCTGGACTCGCGTGTGCGTGAAGTGATCCACAACAACATGCAGGAACCCTCCTCATGCACGTTTGACGAGGCTCAGCAGCAGATCTACATGCTCATGCAGAGAGACTCCTTCCCACGCTTCATGAACTCCAGCATGTACGCAGACCTCCTACAGAGCCTTCAGACGCCCAACGAGTCCTAACACACACACATGAACATACTTCAGATACGCTTCCCTGTAGACCTCATAGATCCCTGTTTGCACGTACCTTTCATCCCAGGTGATCAGGTCAGACAAGACAGATCCGGGTCTCATTTATAACCATTGCGTCGCACAAAACAGGCCCTGAAAGAGCCGCGTTTTATACTATTTGATTTATATATTCAAAAACAAGGCAAGGATAGGCTAATAAATGCTTTTAAGCGATGTAATGTGACGCACATCAGTATCTCATATTCTCCTAATGTCTTGTACTGTTAAACATGGAATCACATGGATGAATATGAATATGATATGCAGGTGAGGAAATGCATAGTAAAACGTGGCGTTGTAAGCTCATACATGGTTAATTCGGGGAGGAGATGCATGTGAACACAATCTTCCTCTGACTGGGATTATAAAGGGGATTCTGCGCAGGTTCTGGCGTATGCACGCTTTTATAAGTCTGAATCTTTTTTGGCGTACGCCATTTTTGGCTTTCGGGAGCACGTACACTTTTAGTAAGGATCCTATGCACAGTTTTATAAATGAGACCCCAGGTATTTACACGATTCTCAAATTCATTTACTTTTATTGAATTTTGTTGACCGAAGGGTCTCAGATTTCGTGCAATATACGTCATAGTACTGTGAAACACGCCTAATAGTCATGTAGGTCCCCAGAAACCAAAGCATGAACTCCACAAGACCTCTGAACGTGTGGTTCAGGAACGGTTTGAGAAGCAAAACAGAGTTCAAGGTGTTGCCTTGGCCTCCAAATTCCCCAGATCTCAACCAAATTGAGCATCTATATTCCCCAGATCTCAACCCAATTGAGCATATATATTCCCCAGATCTCAACCAAATTGAGCATCTATATTCCCCAGATCTCAACCAAATTGAGCATCTATATTCCCCAGGTCTCAAACCAATTGAGCATCTATATTCCCCAGATCTCAACCCAATTGAGCATATATATTCCCCAGATCTCAACCCAATTGAGCATATATATTCCCCAGATCTCAACCCAATTGAGCATTTAAGGGAAGCGCTGGACCAACAAATATGATCCATGGAGGCCTGACCTCGCAACTTGCAGGACCTAAAGGACCTGCTGTCGAAAGTCTTGGTGGCACAAACCACAGGGCTTCTGCAGTCCATGTCCCGATGGGTGCTTGCGGGAAAGTTATGAAATTTGGCACAAGGATAGAGAATAGTCTGACCTGGCTCCACAGCAAATTTGGAGTCTCTAACTCATTCCCTCTAGCGCCACCAACTGTCCAGAGTTGCACTCATGTTTATGTTAACTTTTGAACCATAAGGGCTAGAAACAAACCTTTTCCTGGTTCTTGGCTCAAGACGATTCTATCGCATTCCTTTGCCTATGACGTCATTTTCAGTCATGAAAATTCTTCCGCCATTTTGAATTTTCCTGGATAACCTACTTTTTCTAACTCTTCCTAGACCGTTGCTCTGATTTTCACAAAAATGTAACCAGATCATCTTCAGACCATGCCGACAAGTTTTGGGGACAGCGCCACCCTGTGATCATAAGTTATAATGAAATTTCCAAAAAGGCTAATAGCTTTTGATTGAATTATGCTATGAATTATGCTTAATCGATTCCTTGGGTCATGCTGAGAACAGAAATACCAATTTTGCCACAGTCTGCCAAACTTTCTGTCCACCATTTTGTTTTTATTTTTTAAAAATACTTTTTCGAACTCCTAGACTGTTGGTCCAAATTTCACCAAAATTGAATCGTATCATCTTCAGACCATGTTGGCGAACATTTATGGATTTCGAGTGGATAGACGAAACGGTTTTCGAACACCGTATCGACACATTTAATGGCATGATGCCAAACCGAGGCTTTATCTCTGCAATGCTTTGGCATATGGACACCAAACTTTGCTTGTGTCATTGTCACTTCACTCTGAACACACCACATCAGTTTGGTCACAGCGCCACCTATTGGTCGAAAGTGATAAACCATTAAATCTTTACTAGTGACTGTATTTATGATTTTTTCAGCCATTTCCCCTAAAATCATCTTTAAATGCTCGTTGTTGCAGCTTCTCTGATGCTCCAGCCATGCAGTCATGACTTATTTTTTGGATCAAAGGTATCCCAATCTGATCAACACAAACTGATGATTTGATCCAGATCAAAGCCAAGATTGGATTTTGTGATCTAATCTGATTTCAATCAAAATCCTATCGGATTCCTTTTGAGCAACTGGGCCCAGGTGTAGGTGAAGCCTTAGACACACTTGCATGTCATTCAGTCTATTTAAAAAGTTGTTGCATTGTTCATAGTTCAATGTAAGATATATTCTCACATTTCTATCTGTGCTCGGATATACACTTAAAATGGCAGAACCGTGATTGTGCCTTGCCTCAGACTAGGATAGGCTAAAACAGGTGTCATGAACACCGGAGCTTCGGTTAGTTTCAGTCTAGAGGATTTACCATTTATATGTGGAATGAGATAATTAGGTCTTGCATCTACTCACATCGATCTGTGAGATCAACTCAACATTTCATCTGTTTATGACTTGATGCAATTAATGCATTTTATAAACTTATGTATACTGTATAAACTGTACAAAAAGAGAAAAGCAACAATAAATGACAAAACAACTGTTTTTAATGTCCCATGTGCAATCCTTGATTTAAAAACAGACTGCATGTACTAAACTAATCCTACATCTAATCCAGAATTAATCCTACATCTAAATGTAACCTAATTTTAACACTATGGACTGCAAGTTTTAGGATTTAAGATATCTGCTCATAACAAACATAATTACAAGCACAATTAAACATTGCTGGCAGTCAAAACTATATATACAGTGGGTTTGCTTG
>JARWKJ010000003.1:653938-688938 GCA_029959095.1 Rhinichthys osculus
TCAGTTGTTTGACTGCGGACACATTCGAGTCGTTCACGTGTAATGGCGGATTCAGCATTCAGCTGTTCTGGCGCTAGTTTATATTATACTCAACTGCTCTCAGAAGCTCTTTTAATGCCAGATTCATCCTCCTCGGCATCAGGGTGGAGGCTAATAATGTCAAACCTAAGAAGCACATCAGGGAAGTGTGTTTAGTAGGTGCAGAGGTGTGTGTGTAGAGGAGAGTGTGTAGTTGTAGAGTAGAGGAGTGTGTAGTTGTATAGTTGTGTGAGTAGTTGTAGAGTTGTGTGTGTGTCTCACCAGGAAGGCATCGCCATGTTCATGTTGAGGGACACCGGCAGGACTGGACTTTCATGGTGAGTTACAGGAAAACAACAACATGAGAAAGAAAGAAAGAAAGAAAGAAAGAAAGAAAGAAAGAAAGAAAGAAAGAAAGAAAAAGTAAGTATACAGTCAGTCCTCTGCAGGGCCTTCTATATATAAGTACGACCTCTCTACTTTGCAACTCCTTTCACCATTACTAGAATAATCTTTTTGGTGACATTAATGGATGGATTCGAAACACGCTTCGTGAATCATTTGTTTTAAACCAGTGCGTATCAAACTGCCAAAGTCATATTTAGTGTTATCAGATGATTTGGTAATTGCATTTAATATATGACACGTTTAATGAAACATTGCTGGTTTATAAAAGCTGTTTTTCTGCATGTTTTGACTGAGTTTCCGCTGCAGTTACACTGATCTGACCAGCAGGGGTCGCCAGCGAAACAGCAAATCATTTGGCGAATCAACTGATTAAAAACCGCTTCTTTCTCTGGTCACTAATAGGCTGCACTTGCTCCGAAGTTTTTCTTAACGAATAAAGTTAAAGAAATATCTTACATACAATATCTTAATTATTTACAGATTTTACCTCGTCTTTGACACATCCTGCTCATTTGGTGAAGTTTTGTCCAAAACATCAATAAATGGATTATAAATACAGTGTAAATATAATGTAGAACCATAAAATCCCCTAAAAATTTAAATATAGTACAGTCCTTTAATTGAAAAAACAAACAAAATTCCTGTCATTTTTTACCGCCATGCGAAGAGCACCAGAGGGTTAATATTCTTTCTTAATATGCCTTCATCATCATTTGTATAGTATTCCTTATTAACAGTTTTTCCTTTATACTGCAACTTCTTAGTTAAATGTAAAAGTTTGAATGTAATAATTTTGGGGGTCAAGCATTTTACAGCAAAGGCATAATACTAATAACACAGGCAAATATCAGGTCACGTGGTACAGGATAACAGGAATGACCCATATGACAATGTGCTAAATAAATAAAAATGTATGTTTAGTTTATTACATACGCATGAGGGCAGATGTACTTGACATGAGGAGCCCTGATGGCCGCCAGAGCTTGAGCCCATCCGTGTCTGAGGAGAGCACAATCTGGTCAAAAACTTCATCGAGACTGCATTCAATCATGACACATAATCGTGATACGGTTTACCCTGTGTCTCCCAGGCCGTGGAGGAATATCACCTGGAGGGGGAACACACAACAAGCTAAAAATATATAACATTTAAACCCCAAAATCTGAGGGCAATATAGCGCTGATGGCGTCACTTACAGCAGCCGTTGCTTTACAAGCGGCGGGAACGATCGCTGACATGTTAATAACGCGCGTAAAAGTCCTTCAGCTTTGTTGTATTCATGAACAGAGAACTTCAATGTCAACAGCTCACGGCAACAGTAATGATTCTGCCTCGCACTCACTCACTGACGGGCGCTTTCGGTTCATAAAGCTTCGGATCCTATGTGAATCATTTGTACTGAATCAGTGATTCGGAGCGCGTATCAAACTGCCAAAGTCACGTGATTTCAGTAAACGAGTCTTCGGTACGTCATCACTAGGGGGTGATGGTCTCCGTGAACCCATGAACCAGTGTCTATATATGATTTTACCTGATCTCTGATCAGTTTTATACATTTGTAGACATAATGACACATTTGATGACAAATTATATAATAAAAAGGAAGAGTTGTAGTTAAAAGTCTGCTTTGATTAGCCAAACTCACAATAAAACAAACGAAACAAGCCCTATAATATAATACAATAACTTATAGAGATATTTCATATATATTTGTTAATTGCATTTAATAGATGACAGGCAGGCAGCTTCAATGAAACATTGCAGTTTGTTTTTAAAGGGTGTTTTTCTGCATGTTTTGACTGAGTTTTCGCTGCATTTACACTGTTCTGACCAGCAGGGGTCGCCAGCGTATCAGCGAAACAGCGAATCATTTAGCGAATCAATTGATTCAAAGCTTCAAAAAAGCTTCGTTTCTCCTGTGAGGTTTAAGGTCAGAACCTGCAACCCTAGTGTAAATGCTGCCCATTTTATTATAAATCATAATTTTATACTATGTGATGATTTTAGTGTTATTTAGAACTGAGTTTGTGAACGATTGCAGCAATATTGAAACATTAACAATTTTATTGTAAGTTCTATTTTTTAACATTATAAATACACCTCAACCTTGTGGCATAATTATTTATGATGGTGCGTCACAATTAATGGTTAATAATTATTTTTCACAGTTTACTACTGATTGTAACTTAGTTTTAACCGATATTTCAGTGAATCCAAATATGCCATGTGACTTTTATTATTGTTCGTTGTCGGATGTGCTTCCGGGTTTCGCACCACGTGAGCCTCCCCATGTCACCTGTCCTTGACTAGCATTTCTCCTGCTCTATGATGTCTGTGAGCAAGACAACAGCGGGGAAAACCATCGATATCGTGAAGAATCTGCCTCGCGTTACACTCGCAAACCTGCGACCCAATCCCGGCGCGAAGAAAGATGTGAGTTTGTTCTGCGAGGCGATATAATGGAGATGATTAGCGTGCTAGCATGATCAGATGCTCAAAACTGGAGTTGAGACACGCTCTTTAATATTCTAAAATTACCTTATAAGTATTATAATGAAAGTAGTCGTTGTAGGTAGGACATTAATGAAGGATTAATTATCCTTAAATTTAGTGAGAACGTCTTACATTCATAAAGTTGTGACATGAAAAATAATCTTCCTCAGTATTTTTGTCCAATAGAAATATCCAAATCTCTTTTAATCAAGACAGTTACTTGAGATGATAAAATGCAGAAGAAAACTAGCAAAAAATATATATGAGTTATGGAAACTTCCCTTTGAAGTTTTTTTCTGAGCCCGTTGGTAGATATTTATTCTCATTTTAACCACAAAGTCACTTTATTTTGAATACAGAAAACAAGACTTCATATTTTGTCAGTTTGTATGTCCAGTTAATTATCTTGATTTGTGAATTTTTAGACGATATCTGTCTGTTAAAGTCGCCCTGTGGTGAAACTCCAGCGTTTAATGTTGTTTATGTGTCTATGTGGTGTTTTTAATACGCTTTAAGACACACCATGTGTAAGTTCATAAGTCGACAGCATTGCTGAGTATTTTCTGCTTAAAACTGCAGTGAACCAAAGACAGTCTCAAAAACACGGTTTGAAATCGCTGGTGTTTCTGACGTCACAAACGACCTTGTAACCAATCAGATCAACGTGTGATCGTCAACCAGTGGATCTCTGAGCTGAGTGAGTGAGTGGAGGCGGGGCTCATTTGCATATTCATAGACCCACGCATACTAAATGAGGCAAGGGTGTCGAGTTACATTCAAGATATTTTAAGGAAAAAACATTTATACATGTTTTTTTGGTGATCAAAGATGAGTTTTAAGGGATAAAATTATAGACTACAGGGGGACTTTAAACCTTTTAAATGTATTTAAATCGTGCAGCTCTACTAGAGAGCTTCGGTGTGTTCCCCGCACCTCCTCGGCCTTGAGCTGTGCGTCTTGTTTCCGCACAGGAGAAGCGCAGGGGCCGAGGGCTTCACGGAGGGAACCGGAGCGGCCGGGGTCACAAGGGCGAGCGGCAGCGAGGGAACCGGCCGCGGCTGGGCTTCGAGGGCGGCCAGACCCCCTTCTACCTCATCATCCCCAAATACGGATACAACGCCGATCACAGGTAAAGCGGTCAGCGGTGCAACCGTACGCTCAGCTCCCCGCGGTCGGCACGCGGTGATTCGCGGATCAACTGCTAAATTTAACCATTATAGAGTGAAACTTTATCATTTGTACGTGTTTTGTCTTGCCATTTACACACTCAAATAATTTTAAACGCGGAAGAAGAGCTGAAAATCGGGGCACACACACACACAAACCGGATGTTTGTCAGTTTATTCGTTCTTAAAGTGACAACAGCCTAATATTCCTGCTGTTGTCTGTCATTAATGTTAATAAAACAACAAAATACAGCTTCAACAAAGATGAAACTATATTTAATTTCTACAGTGAACAAATAGTGTTATTTTACATTTAGGCTTAATTATTCATTTATGTACCTGAATACCACTGTCAGAGTTTGTTTCTTTGTTATTTGTATTCATCTCTGCTTGTTATTTTTTTTATATTTGTTCTTATTTTATCACTGATTGTCCACAAATGTTCGAACTTTATCAGTTAGGCTAGTAGTTTTGATGTGCTATCGAAGAACTTCAAGTGAGAAAGTTCCCCCCCCCCCCCTCCTTTATATATATATATATTTATTTTTTGCTGATCCGAACCGTGAATTTTGTGATCCGTTCCGCCACTAATAACGGTGATGCTGTGAACCGCTGCACACACACTCTCTTCCGTAGGCTGATCTGTGTGTGTGTGTGTGTGTGTTCCAGCCGCCGGCCGCAGTATCCCCCTCTATCCCTGCGGAGGCTCCAGTACCTCATCGATCTGGGTCGCATCGACCCAACACTGCCCATCGATCTGACCCAACTGGTCAACGGCCGCGGAGTCACCATCCAGCCTCTGAAGAGAGACCACGGCGTCCAGCTCACTGACGAGGTTAGTTTGTGTGAGTGTGTGTGAGTGTGAGTGTGCGAGAGTGAGTGTGAGTGTGCGAGAGTGAGCGTGAGTGTGCGAGAGTGAGCGTGAGTGTGCGAGAGTGAGCGTGAGTGTGCGAGAGTGAGCGTGAGTGTGCGAGAGTGAGCGTGAGTGTGCGAGAGTGAGCGTGAGTGTGCGAGAGTGAGCGTGAGTGTGCGAGAGTGAGCGTGAGTGTGGGAGAGTGAGTGTGCGAGAGTGAGAGTGAGCGAGAGTGAGCGTGAGTGTGGGAGAGTGAGAGTGAGCGTGAGTGTGGGAGAGTGTGCGAGAGTGAGCGAGAGTGAGCGTGAGTGTGCGAGAGTGAGCGTGAGTGTGCGAGAGTGAGTGTGCGAGAGTGAGAGTGAGTGAGTGAGCGTGAGTGTGCGAGAGTGAGCGAGAGTGAGCGTGAGTGTGCGAGAGTGAGTGTGCGAGAGTGAGTGTGCGAGAGTGAGAGTGAGTGTGCGAGAGTGAGAGTGAGTGTGCGAGAGTGAGAGTGAGTGAGCGTGAGTGAGCGAGAGTGAGCGTGAGTGTGCGAGAGTGAGCGTGAGTGTGGGAGAGTGAGTGTGGGAGAGTGAGTGTGCGAGAGTGAGAGTGAGTGTGGGAGAGTGAGAGTGAGTGTGCGAGAGTGAGCGAGAGTGAGCGTGAGTGTGCGAGAGTGAGCGAGTGTGCGAGAGTGAGCGAGTGTGAGTGTGTGTGCGAGTGAGTGTGCGAGAGTGTGCGAGAGTGAGCGTGAGTGTGCGAGAGTGAGCGAGTGTGAGTGTGTGTGCGAGAGTGAGTGTGCGAGAGTTAGCGTGAGTGTGCGAGAGTGAGCGAGTGTGCGAGAGTGTGCGAGAGTGAGCGTGAGTGTGCGAGAGTGAGCGAGTGTGAGTGTGTGTGCGAGAGTGAGTGTGCGAGAGTGAGCGAGTGTGCGAGAGTGAGCGAGTGAGAGTGTGTGTGCGAGAGTGAGTGAGTGTGTGTGCGAGAGTGAGTGAGTGTGTGAGAGTGAGCGTGTGTGCGAGTGAGTGAGTGAGTGTGTGAGAGTGAGCGAGTGAGTGTGTGTGTGCGAGAGTGAGTGAGTGTGTGTGCGAGAGTGAGTGAGTGTGTGAGAGTGAGCGTGTGTGCGAGTGAGTGAGTGAGTGTGTGAGAGTGAGCGAGTGTGAGTGTGTGTGCGAGAGTGAGTGAGTGTGTGTGCGAGAGTGAGTGAGTGTGTGAGAGTGAGCGTGTGTGCGAGTGAGTGAGTGAGTGTGTGAGAGTGAGCGAGTGAGTGTGTGTGTGCGAGAGTGAGTGAGTGAGTGTGTGAGAGTGAGCGAGTGAGTGTGTGTGTGCGAGAGTGAGTGAGTGTGTGTGCGAGAGTGAGTGAGTGTGTGAGAGTGAGCGTGTGTGCGAGTGAGTGAGTGAGTGTGTGAGAGTGAGCGAGTGTGAGTGTGTGTGCGAGAGTGAGTGAGTGTGTGTGCGAGAGTGAGTGAGTGTGTGAGAGTGAGCGAGTGTGCGAGTGAGTGAGTGAGTGTGTGAGAGTGAGCGAGTGTGAGTGTGTGTGCGAGAGTGAGTGAGTGAGTGTGTGAGAGTGAGCGAGTGTGAGTGTGTGTGCGAGAGTGAGTGAGTGTGTGTGCGAGAGTGAGTGAGTGTGTGAGAGTGAGCGTGTGTGCGAGTGAGTGAGTGAGTGTGTGAGAGTGAGCGAGTGTGAGTGTGTGTGCCAGAGTGAGTGAGTGTGTGTGCGAGAGTGAGTGAGTGTGTGAGAGTGAGCGTGTGTGCGAGTGAGTGAGTGAGTGTGTGAGAGTGAGCGAGTGAGTGTGCGAGAGTGAGTGTGTGAGTGAGCGAGTGTGCAAGAGTGAGTGTGTGTGCGAGAGTGAGAGTGAGCGTGTGTGCGAGAGTGAGCGAGTGAGTGAGTGTGCGAGAGTGAGTGAGTGTGTGTGTGCGAGAGTGAGTGAGCGAGTGTGAGTGAGTGTGCGAGAGTGAGTGAGCGTGAGTGAGTGAGTGTGTGTGCGAGAGTGAGTGTGTGTGCGAGAGTGAGTGAGTGTGTGTGCGAGAGTGAGCGAGTGAGTGCGAGAGTGAGCGAGTGAGCGAGTGAGTGCGAGAGTGAGCGAGTGAGTGTGCGAGAGTGAGTGAGTGTGCGAGAGTGAGTGAGTGTGTGTGTGAGAGTGAGCGAGTGTGAGTGTGCGAGAGTGAGCGAGTGTGTGTGTGAGAGTGAGCGAGTGAGTGTGCGAGAGTGAGTGAGTGAGTGTGTGAGAGTGTGTGAGTGAGAGTGAGTGTGCGAGAGTGAGTGTGTGAGTGAGCGAGTGTGCGAGAGTGAGTGTGTGTGCGAGAGTGAGTGTGTGTGCGAGAGTGAGTGTGTGAGTGAGCGAGTGTGTGTGCGAGAGTGAGTGTGTGAGTGAGCGAGTGTGCGAGAGTGAGTGTGTGTGCGAGAGTGAGTGAGTGAGTGAGTGAGTGAGTGAGTGTGTGAGTGAGTGTGAGTGAGTGAGTGTGAGTGTGTGTGAGTGAGTGAGTGAGTGAGTGTGTGTGCGAGAGTGAGTGTGAGTGAGTGAGTGTGTGTGCGAGAGTGAGTGTGTGAGTGAGCGAGTGTGCGAGAGTGAGTGTGTGTGAGTGAGTGAGTGAGTGAGTGAGTGTGAGTGAGTGAGTGTGTGTGCGAGAGTGAGTGTGCGAGAGTGAGTGTGTGTGTGAGTGAGTGAGTGTGTGTGCGAGAGTGAGTGTGTGAGTGAGCGAGTGTGCGAGAGTGAGTGTGTGTGAGTGAGTGAGTGAGTGAGTGAGTGAGTGAGTGTGAGTGAGTGAGTGTGTGTGCGAGAGTGAGTGTGCGAGAGTGAGTGTGTGTGTGAGTGAGTGAGTGTGTGTGCGAGAGTGAGTGTGTGAGTGAGCGAGTGTGCGAGAGTGAGTGTGTGTGCGAGAGTGAGTGAGTGAGTGAGTGAGTGAGTGAGTGAGAGAGTGTGAGTGTGAGTGAGTGTGTGAGTGAGTGAGTGTGAGTGAGTGAGTGTGTGTGCGAGAGTGAGTGTGAGTGTGTGAGTGAGCGAGTGTGCGAGAGTGAGTGTGTGTGAGTGAGTGAGTGAGTGAGTGAGTGAGAGAGTGTGAGTGTGTGTGAGTGAGTGTGAGTGAGTGAGTGTGTGTGCGAGAGTGAGTGTGCGAGAGTGAGTGTGTGTGCGAGAGTGAGTGTGAGTGAGTGAGTGTGTGTGCGAGAGTGAGTGTGCGAGAGTGAGTGTGTGTGCGAGAGTGAGTGAGTGTGCGAGAGTGAGTGTGTGTGCGAGAGTGAGTGAGTGTGCGAGAGTGAGTGAGTGTACGAGAGTGAGTGAGTGAGTGTGTGAGAGAGAGTGTGAAGTATTTGTAGCCTGTGGATTGGGACGCAGCTCATGTCACCTGATCAAACTCTTCCGGTCATTAAAGCAATCCCGTTGTGCTGAAGCCGCCTGGGATCAAGCTCGAGTTTAAGGCCTATGAACTTCTGTAAAGCACTGTTTATTCATCCAGGTGGTTTTCATTGAAGCGTGTGTGTGTGTGTGTGTGTGTGTGTGTGTGTTTCAGGGTGCTGATATATTCTGTGCGAAGGTGAACCTGGAGGTGCAGGTGGCGTCAGAGAAAGCCATCGCTGCGGTCGAGAGGAACGGCGGCGTGATCACGACTAGCTACTACGACCCGCGCAGCCTCCGTCAGTATACGCTAATGCTAACCCTGATTCAGCTAATGCTAACCCCACGCTAACCCTGATTCAGCTAATGCTAACCCTGATTCAGTGCAACAGATCTATTACAGTCCAAGAGGGCGATAAACAACATCATATCGAGATCGCAATGAAATATACGCTACCTGTCAAAAGGAATAAATGACACTTTACTATATATTCAGTTTTAGTTTGTCATAATATTTAACAATATTACTGTTTTTTGTTTGTATTTTTAATCAAATAAATGCAGCCTTGGTGAGCAGAAGACTCTTCCCGATTGTAGTGTGTGTCGATCTCTGGAGCACCTTTTATATAAACTTTTAATTAAGCTTTTAAAATGTAATCAAGTGAAAATATAATTGATTTACCAATGCATGTCAAATAAGATGCACTGCAGAACTGTGAAGCCACACAGTGTGTGATATTCCACACACTCTTGATATGATGCGTTTATCGCAATCCAGAGGCTCATGGGAGCATCGTTGGGATAGATCAAACCCGTACTGATAAGATTTCTGTGTGTGTGTGTGTGTGTGTGTGTGTGTATGTTTGTGTATGTTTGTGTATACGTGTGTGTGCGTGTATATGTGTGTGTGTGTGTGTGTATGCTTGTGTATACGTGCGTGTGTGTGTGTGTATGTTTGTGTATACGTGTGTGTGTGTGTATATGTTTGTGTGTGTGTGTGTGTGTGCGCGTATGTGTGTACGCGTGCGTTTGTGTGTGTGCGCGTACGCGTGCGTTTGTGTGTGTATGTTTGTGTATACGGGTGCGTGTGTGTGTGTGTTTGTCTATATGCGCGTGTGTGTATGTTTGTGTATACGTGTGTGTGTGTGTGTGTGTGTATGCTTGTGTATACGTGTGTGTATGCTTGTGTATACGTGTGTGTGTGTATGTTTGTGTATACGTGTGTGTGTGTGTATGTTTGTGTATACGTGTGTGTATGTGTATGTGTGTGTATACGTGTGTATGTTTGTGTATACGTGTGTGTATGTGTGTGTATGTGTGTGTATACGTGTGTGTGTGTGTATGTTTGTGTATACGTGTGTGTATGTGTGTGTGTGTGTATACGTGTGTGTATACGTGTGTGTATACGTGTGTGTATGTGTGTGTATACGTGTGTGTGTGTGTTCCAGAAGTCCTCATCAAGCCCGTGCCCTTCCTCATGTCTGGCGAGCCGATCCCCAAGCGTCTGCTTCCCGGTGAGGAGCTTCTGCCGTATTACACCGACGCCAGTAACCGCGGCTACCTGTCGGACCCGGCTCAGGTGCGGGCCGCGCGCGTGCGTCTGGCGCAGAAGTACGGCTACCGGCTGCCGGACGTCGGCGCGGACGAGCACTTCGAGATGCTGGCGCAGAGGAAGGACCCGCGGCAGATCTTCTTCGGCTTGGCTCCCGGATGGGTCGTCAACATGGCCGACAGGAAGATCCTCAAACCCACGGATGACAGAGTCCTGCGCTACTACGGCTCTTAGGTCTCCGTGTCTGTGTGTGTAAAGTCAATGTTGAAGAACTGATGATTAAATTAAATTTCTGTAATAAAAAGCTGATTCCACGGTCTGTTCTTATAAATGTATTCAGTTTGTAAAGCGTTATGACCAGAGCCTGAGACGAACACTCGTCAAGCGCCGTGAGGCTGGAGAAATCAGCGATGGCGAGTTCATGAAATCGCTGGTGTTTCTGACGTCACAAACGACCTTGTAACCAATCAGATCAACGTGTGATCGTCAACCAGTGGATCTCTGAGCTGAGAGAGTGAGTGGAGGCGGGGCTCATCTGCATATTCATTGAACCGCGAATACTAAATGAGGCGAGGGTGTCAATAAAATAATTAATCAAATAATTGACTACAGGGGTACTTTAATTAAACACCAATGGACAAAGAAAATATCACTCATTACTCTTGACTGAATATCTTTAATAAGGATTAATTGATATGGTAATGTATAGTTCATTAATTTATAATGTAAAGAATATGCAAAGTTTTTTTTTTTTTTTTTTACATTTGCTTACTTTATAAAATTTCTGTACCTGAAAACCACTGCTTATTTCACTTGTATCTTTGTTATATTGTTTTTATTTGTTCTTATTTATAATGACAGTTTACTTGTCTTTAATAATGTTTAGATATTAGATAGGCTACACTTTAAAAAATACTGGGTTGTTTCAACCCATGTTTGGGTCAAATATGGACAACCGTTGGTTGGACTTTTTAAATAAAACTTTCAAACACAAGAGTTGGGTTCGTCCATATTTGACCCAAACGTGGGTTGAAACAACCCAGTATTTTTTAGAGTGTAGTATTTTAAGCTGTTTTTGCAAGAACAGTTTCATGGCCGGTAAATGTTGTTACGGCTGGTCCAGGGCCGTTAAATATGAGAGTTGCGACACACTTTGATCTCGCCGCCACGCGGTCACGTGGTTTATGTAGCTCTCAATAGTTCCAAACAAATCCGCGTTACCAATGATTTTAAAGCGGGGCAGACAGCAGCAGCTGTATTTGCAGCAATTATCGGTAAATATTGACGCATAATGTACATTGATTTTTACGTTGACACTTAAATGGCTTGCATATAATAACATATTTTTTTCTGGGGAGTAGCAGAAACGGCATTAATACGTTTTTGTGTTTATTGTTGGAGGGAAATGGGGTGCTCCCATAACGTAGAATACATTTACAGCACAGCAACGACCATTTGCAGCAAATTTCTGTAAATATGATGGAGAGACGGCATTAACGTTAACAGTGTGGTCAGTTGAAATGAAAATGGAGATATGGTTACTGATACTGACTGGAATAATTCATAACATTAACGTTATTGTTAACGGGATTCATTTAAGTATACATTTGCATACTGTACACAGTACATAGTATGCATGTATTTGTGTGTGTTCTGATGAATGGTTTGAAAGGATGTAGGGGTACATTAACCATACTAAAATTAATCCTATAACGTTAATGTTAGATCGTATTTATAGTTGTTTCACTCAGTAACCATCTCTCTACGCACATGTGTATAGCTACATACACACACACACACACACAATACATATATATATATATTGTGTGTGTGTATGCATACTCTACCAACCAATGTTTTGAATCAGTAGGCTAAGATTTTTAATGTTTTTAAAATAAGTCATCTCTTCTGCACCAAAGCTGCATATTTGATTAAAAATACACATTAAAAAAAGAGAGACAATTTAAAATAACTATTTTCTATTTTAATATATTTTAAAATCTAATTTATTCTTGTGATCAAAGCTGAATGTTCAGCATCATTACTCCAGTCTTCAGTGTCACATGATCCTTCAGAAATCACTCTAATATGATGATCTGATGCTCAAAAAACATTCATTATTATTATCAATGCTGAAAACAGTTGCGTACAATTTATTTCAGGCTTTTTTTATGAATAGAAAATTCAAAAGAAGTGTTTATTTGAAATAGGATCTTTTGTAACATTATAAATGTCTTTACTTTAACTTTTGATCAATTTAATTCATCCTGAATAAAAGTTTGATTTATTTTATTTATTTCCCCCCAAAAATAAAATAGCAAATCCTACTTACCCCAAAATTTTGAACGGTAGTGTTTAATGTTACAAAAGCTTTCTATTTCAGATAAATGCTGTTCTTTTGAACTTTCTATGCATTATATAATCCTGAAATAAAAATGTAAATAACTTTTTTCAACATGGATAATAATGAATGTTTTTTGAGCATCAGATCCTCATATTAGAGTGATTTCTGAAGGATCATGTGACACTGAAGACTGGAGTAATGATGCTGAATATACAGCTTTGATCACATGAATAAATTGCACTTAACGAATAATAATAAATTATATATATATATATACATACCGTATATATATATACAAACACACATGTATATACATACTCGCATACAAAACAGTTGTTTTAAATTGCAATAATATTTCACAATATTACTGTTTTTTTCTTGTATTTTTAATCAAATAAATGCAACTTTGGTGAGCAGAAGAGACTTCTTTTAAAAACATTAAAAATCTTACCGATCCAAAACTTTTGACTGGTAGTGTATATACACATTGTTCTTGAAACTTTTATGTCAATGAAGCCATTTGAATTAAATTTATTTTTTTGAATTTTGGAGGGAAGGGGGACTGCTCCCATAAGGTATAATACATTTCCAGTATTTACTGTATATATTTTTCTCATGCTTCTATGGTCATAATTAATAACATCCTTATGTTATGTTAAATTACATTCACATAAACCTGCACAACAAGCAAATATCAATTAAAGCTCAGTTTAAGTCAAGAAAGAAGTTTGGTCAACAGTAAAAAATATACAAGGCAACCAATTGCATTCAACAAAACATTTAATTATATATTATATCTAGGGAGAGGGTAGGTAAGTTTTCCTTGAATCTTCTGTCTTCAAAGAAACTTGTTCGACTTCCTACAGGGAGAGAAAGATGGCAGAAAGCCGGATAGAAAAGGAATACAAGTGTTCACAATAGCCATTACATTCTGTCCCCGAAGCTGATGACCTGGAGACCTGCTGGTGAATCGAGAATCAGTCAAATGCTTAGCCATACACTGATAAATAACAAAAGCATTCAAACTTCACGCAATAAGTAATACTAGTTACTTGTATTTGTGTGTGAGAGCATTCCCCTGCCAGAAGCAGAGTGTGTTATAGGCCCCAGAGGAGACCGGGTCTTGAAGAAAAGCCTGTTGCTGTTGGAGAGAAACGGTGATAAAGTTAATACATTGAAGGACAGATTAAATACACATTTAAAGCCTATGTTTCCTAAACATTTTCATGAGGTTGAGAGTACACACCTACTGTTAGGTCAATACCTACTTGGACATTTGTCATAATTTCTGTTATTTTGACTCTACTCCTGTACATAATTTGAAATTAAATGAGAACAAAAATATCTATATCTATATACAAACCACTATTGTTATTCAAATTGCTATTCCTACACAACAGCATTATGGAAGAAGATGGATGATTATTTTGCTCATCTTACAAATTGTGCAAATTAGGGAAAAGATCATTTTATATTTGTATTGCATTATGATACCATATAAAGCTCAGCCATACATTCTGCTTTTCTATGATGTTCAGGATTTTTTATACTGTCATAGAGGTGGAAATTCATTTTCTTTGGATGTATTTCTAATATTCTCACCACCTCATGTATGTAAATAGGGTTAACATCACATTTAACTATGACCTCTCTGACTGGTACCTAACGTTCGTGAAGTGTTGGTCACGTAAGCTAGCTGCATCTATTATCTTCCAATAAACATCAACTAAAGTTGGCTACATAAATTACAACTACTGACTAGACTCATGAGAGCCCGGCTAATGCATTCAAATATAAAAAATACAGTCATTTCATGAACTTACCAGCGAGCGTACTTCGGAAACACTGAAAATGAATGGGGTTCAGTGCTGGAACTATCAGTGTGTTACTTCCGCATTCCAAAGTTCCTATGGCGGCCCCCCCCCCCCTCTGTTATGACGCAGCGACGCCTCGTTTACTGCAGTCACGTGACTGTGGCAGTTTGATACGCGCTCAGAATCACTGGCTCCAAACTAATGGTTCGTAAAGCTTCACGAAGTGTTCATCACTATAGCTTATATCTACGTGTAAAAGCCATATATTTGCCGAACTGTTTAGTGTTCTGTCTGTCGGGATGCCGTCTCCCTTTGAGGTTATATTGCAGTGCCAAATAGTCATTTAATTGAATATCGACTTTTTCCGTTTATTACACATAAATTTAGCACATGCAACCCCTGGATCAATGTTGACCTCTGAACGAAGACACAGACCGATGCCATATCTCACCGTGTGTAGAATCAATAATTGTATCCCTTAAAACTCATCTTTGATCAGCAAAATTACATTATTTTTGTCAAGTCTTCATGACTTAAAATATCTTGAATGTAACTCGACACCCTTGCCCCATTTAGTATTCGCGGTGGTTCTATGAATATGAAAATAACCCCGCCTCCACTCACTCACTCAACTCAGAGATCCACTGGTTGACGATCACACGTTGATCTGATTGGTTACAAGGTCGTTTGTGACGTCAGAAACACCAGCGATTTCAAACCGCTGTCTTTGGTTCACTGCAGTTTTAAGGAGGAAATACTCAGCAATGCTGTCGACTTATGAACTTACACATGGTGTGTCTTAAAGCGTATTAAACACACCACATAGACACATAAACAACATTAAACGCTGGATTTTCACCATGTGTTTTAATTATAAAACTCTCAAATGACCGAGTTTGTCCTTCAGTCCTCCTGTCAGCTTTATAAGGGGAATAAACAATATTATCCCGACAGGAGGAACTGATGATGCGTGACGAACTCGTCCCAATCGAAGACCGGCGACATTAACTTCCCCGAACACACACCAGCAATCTACTGTTCCCAGTTCCCACACACCAGCAATCTACTGTTCCCAGTTCCCACACACCGGCAATCTACTGTTCCCAGTTCCCACACACCGGCAATACTGTTCCCAGTTCCCACACACCAGCAATCTACTGTTCCCAGTTCCCACACACCGGCAATCTACTGTTCCCAGTTCCCACACACCGGCAATCTACTGTTCCCAGTTCCCACACACCGGCAAGCGCTTCATTTCCAGCAGTCGCTCACTCCTTTAAACGTGTCCGAGTTCGCCATCAGATAACAACTAAAGTCGCATACGTTACAGTAAAAAGCTGCAGCACAGGCGTAACGTAGTTTAAGTACGGTATTATATCATAGTTATCATCTATCTTTAGGAAATATATCTGTGTATAGATTCCTTAACTCTGAATCACCCAGTACTTAAACCCCTACACACACACACACACACACACACACACACACGACACCCCCAAACCCTCAAAACCAGCACGATTCAGGGTTGCCAAGCAACTGTTTGGATCATGTGACCCCTTTCAACCTAATTTTCAACACATATGCTGTCAAACCCGTATTAGAACAGTATTTCCACAAACCTCTCCATCTTTCATTCCTCTCTCAAGCAAACTAAGAAACTCAAAGATGAGTTTTAAACTTTTAATGTGGAGTTGTATTTAAAATAATAATAAATTATTTAAAAATAAAAGCAATGAATGTCCCGAGTATGCAGATTTCCATTTTTTTTCCAAGACATTATTCACATATATTGAAAAAAAAGACGATATTTGGTAGCCTGGAGAATGTAGACTGTAGACAGTCGTATCGTCAGTGTGAGACGCATCATAAACTGTGTTCTTCACTGAGTCTGTGTGATATCTCCTCAGACAAACACTTTCAGAGAAATCACCCTAATGTCGCCACAGTAACAATACACAACCAAAATATAAAAAACACGTGTTTAGCATGAGAGTCAAACATCGTCTCCACTCCGATAGATAACGTAGTCGGTTACTACCGTAACCTTGGTTCTCTCTAGAAGAGGTTCTCTCGTACTGCGTAATATCTTACGCTAGGGGAAAACCTCTTTTCCACGAGATATTGAAGCCAAAAATTATCCTTAATTTTGAATTAATGTAAAAACACGTTGCGGCAGCATGCAGACATAGGCAAGGCGGCTCGCGTGCCTATTGGCTGTCCTGCGGCAACTGCAGCAGCCTATCGAGAGAGGCCCTTTGGTGACAGTCCAATGGGGGCGCTTCGCGCCCACTGCGTCACCTTCCCGCCGAAGCGGGCGTGGCCTAGCCCTATAAATATAGCTTGATGGGCTGATATAACTGGTTTTTCATCGCCGAAGCGAACCAGAGCGTGTTGCAGGCATGGCAAGATACGCAGTACTCGTTCCCTCTTCTAGAGAGAACCGAGGTTACGTTAGTAACCGAGTATGTTCTCTTACGAGAGGTTCTCTCGTACTGCATAATATCTTACGCTAGGGGAACACAGTGTAAAACGCCGTGCGTGCTGGGATCCAACACCAAAGTCTCAAGGGCAGTAGCCCAGGGCTCATATAGTGCACAATCACCAGGGACTCACACAGAGTCTGAGAAGAGAGGCTAGCAGTCTCATTCCCAATAAGTTAGCATCCCAAAGGATCTAATCACTGTCACAGTGTTACACACAGTCAGGGTGAAACCGTTCGGCCTGAAATGTGTAACAGTATGGGTCTTACTTTTGCCTATGGGGAAATTTTAATCGGTCAGCAGTGCTCAAGCGATTGTAGTATTCTGCGCCGAAGCAACGGGGCAGACAATACTCGATTTTATACCAACAATAGTTTAGCCTGTAAGGCGGGAACCTTTAGGTTATAAAACCTTATAAATGTAGACGGGGAGGCCCAGCCTGCCGCCATACAGATATCCTGTAAGGTAATCCCGCTAGACCAAGCCCACGATGAGGCCATGCCTCTTGTGGAGTGCGCTCTAACACCTAAAGGGCACTCAAGGCCCTTTGACGTGTATGCCAGCGCTATGGCGTCAACTGTCCATCTGGATAGGCTCTGTTTCGACCTGGCTAGTCCCTTAGCACGACAGCTGAACGAAACGAAAAGCTGCTCAGTCTGTCTGAAAACGGATGAGCGAGACACATAAGCTCTTAATGCCCTTACTGGGCAAAGGAACCTCGGGTCCATCTTCTCGTTATAAACCAGCAGGGCGGACAGGGAAATAACCTGGGCCCTGAACGCTGTGTTGAGGGATTTAGGCACATATCCGTCTTGGTTTTCCGTCTTTGGACTTTCGAGTCATTTGGCCCAAATTCCAAACACGTCGCACTCACTGAGAGTGCTTGCAAATCCCCTATGCGCTTTACTGAAGCGAGAGCCATAAGAAACACTGTCTTGAACGACAGGTGTTTCATGTCTGACAGATGGATCGGCTCAAACGGGGCACCTTTCATGGCTTCCAGAACCGTGGAAAGGTCTCACATGGGAATTGAGGGGGGTCTGGGAGGATTCAGCCTCTTAGCTCCTTTTAGGAAGTGGATGACCAGATCATTTTTCCCCAGTGACTGGCCAGTCGCGGGTTTTGTAAACACAGCTATGGCCACCATATAAACTTTGATCGTGGATGGGGTTCTGCCCTTATCCAGCAGCTCTTGAAGGAAGGAGAGCACTTCCGTAACCCCGCAGTCTAGGGGTGAAAAGCCTCGGGCTTTGCACCAGCCAGCAAACACCGACCATTTTGAGGCATAGAGTCGTCTAGTAGACAGCACTCTAGCCTGCGTGATCGTGTTTAGCACTCCCTTGGGGAGATTTGCGGGTACCCGTTTATGGCCCATGCGTGCAGGGACCACAGCTCCGGGCGAGGATGCCAAATCGAGCCCTCGGCCTGAGAGAGGAGGTCTTCCCTCATTGGTATTGGCCATGGGGCAGTGCTCGTCAGCTGCATCAGGACTGGGAACCAAGCTTGGTTTGTCCAGAGCGGAGCCACAAGAAGCACTGAGCATCCGTTTTCCCTGATTCGTTCCAACACCTGAGGCAGGAGCGAAACTGGGGGAAAGCATAGAGGGGGCCAGACGTGGGCCAGCGCATCCCTGCTCTTGGAGAAAAACTTCGGACAGTGAGCGTTCTCTTGGGACGCAAACAGGTCTACCTGCGCTCTGCCGAATGTCTCCCACAGCAGAAGGACCGTCTGCGGGTGCAGAGACCATTCTCCTGCTGGAACATTGTTTCTGGACAGTCTGTCTGGCCCCAAATTCAGGCAACCAGGCACATGTGCTGCTCTCAGTGAGCGCAGATTGTGCTGAGCCCAGACCAGGAGGTGTTCCGTCAGCCTGTAAAGGTTTCGGGGTCTGACGCCGCCCTGGTGATTTATGTATGCCACCACTGACATGTTGTCCGAGCGGACCAAGACATGGTGACCTTTTATTCAGGGACAAAGGCGCCTCAGCGCACTGTCGACTGCCATCATTTCTAGACAGTTTATGTGTAGGAGCTTCTCTCGTTCTGACCACTGGCCGAAGAACGGTCTGCCCTCGTGCTACGCTCCCCATCCCGAGGTGGAGGCTTCCGTGGACACCACCTTCACACTCGAGGAAGTCCCCAGGTTTACACCTGACTGGTACCAGTCAGTCGCTCTCCAAGGTTTCAGAGCTGTGACGCATTTCTGATCGACCTTGAGGCAAACAGACCAGAGCCGGAGGCCCAAGCTCGAGGCGATACTCGTGATATTAGCCATAACTGCAGTGGGCGCATGCGAAGCAGACCCAGCTGGAGTGTTGATGATGCTGAGGCCATGAGACCCAGCATTTTCTGAAACCTCTTGAGCGGGACTATAGTGCCGCAGCGGAAGGATTTCGTGATGCGCTGAATGTTCAGTCTGCGCTCTGGCGACAGTTGCGTTGTCATAGACAGCGAGTTCAGTTCTGTACCCAGAAAGGATATTTCCTGGCTGGGAGATAGCAAACTTTTCGCCCAATTGACTGTGAGACCAATCCTCACTGTCCGATGCCAGGATAGAGCAGCTGGCCTTCTCCACAGATGCAGCTACCTCGTCGTCATTAATGGCAGAAGTGGCGGCGTGCGGCGGCCGTTGTCCATTAGTGAGCGACTCGAGTGAAGCTGATGAAGCTGGCGGGCGAACCCGCGAGCTTTCACGGGCTGGAGAAGGCTCAGGGACCCGCTGAGTACGGCGCTTTTACAGCGCGCCACTACAGCGGGCGGAAGTGCAGACTTGGAGAAAAAATGCCAGGCGAGTCCTCAGAGTCACCATGGCAATAGCTCGCAATGATGCCAGCCGCCGTCAGCGAGCGCGAGAGCTGCATGATCCTTACCCAGGCGGGAAACGCAGATGAAATGGCGGTCCCCGTCGCTGAGTGCGGCTCAGCACGAGCCACAGGAACGAAGCCTCTTTACTAGCAAAATACACTAAAGATAAAGAGAGAGAGAGTGTGAGTCGCGACGACGAGCACACACTTTGCAGAGTGTAAAAGGATATAGACGCCGGATAGCGTAGCAGGTGCGGCGAGATGAAGGCCAGCGACTTCAGATGCAGAGGCTCGTCCCGCAGAAAGGCTTTGTCAACGGCGCGGCTTCTCACTCCGGATCCAGCGATGCGTGAGCTTCGCTGAAGAGATGAAAAACCAGTTATATCAGCCCATCGAGCTATATTTATAGGGCTAGGCCACGCCCGCTTCGGCAGGAAGGTGACGCAGTGGGCGCGAAGCGCCCCCATTGGACCGTCACCAAAGGGCCTCTCTCGATAGGCTGCTGCAGTTGCCGCAGGACAGCCAATAGGCACGCGAGCCGCCTTGCCTGTGTCTGCATGCTGCCGCAACGCGTTTTACATTAATTCAAAATTAAGGATAATTTTTGGCTTCAATATCTCGTGGAAAAGAGGTTTTCCCCTAGCGTAAGATATTACGCAGTACGAGAGAACCTCTCGTAAAAGAACAGAAACTATTCCAAAGAGCAACTTAAGCAGCTCTCGTAGAAGTTTTACACTTTGGTCCGGAAACGGATGATGTTACTTTTCAAGCATTTATTTTAACATAAAGAGGGCTTTTGTGTTCAGTCTGTCATTGTGCTCATTCTCTCTCTCTCTCTCTCTCTCTCTCTCTCTCTCTCTCTCTCTCTCTCTCTCTCTCTCTCTCTCTCTCTCTCTCTCTCTCTCCGTTCCTCTCTTTCTCTCTCTCTCTCTCTCTCTCTCTCGCTCCCACTCTCTCTCTCTCTCTCTCTCTCTCTCTCTCTCTCTCTCTCTCTCTCTCTCTCTCTCTCTCTCTCCCTCTCTTTCTTTCTCCCTCTCTCTCTCTCTCTCTCTCTCTCTCTCTCACTCTCTCTCCTTCTCTCTCTCTCCCTCTCTTTGTTTCTCCCTCTATCTCTCTCTCTCTCTCTCTCTCTCTCTCTCTCTGTCCTACAGGGACTAAATGAGGTGTAAAACTCTTTTCACTAAACAATACACTCTCCATTCAGACATTCATAGCCTGAGATCAGATGACATGTTTCAAGGCTCTTATTTCTTTACCTTTTGTGCAATAACAAAGCATTGTAAATAATTGCTCACAAACTGAAATGGAAATGGATCTATACTACAGTATAGCCTACAGAGAAGGGTGAACAAAGTGTGTGTGTGTGTGTGTGTGTGTGTGTGTCAGTCTGCCCACATGCAAAAGAAATGAACCATAAATGAAAAAGTGCACACAGTGTGTGCGACCTTCCATGAAAACTATATTATCTTCGTCCTCATTAATACTGACATTTCACACGATCACACTCTTCTAATGCGTCCAGAGACACAAACACAGCGAGTAATCAACAGTCTGCTGATTGTAAATTTCTCAGATGTGTCAATCATGCAAACCGACCGAATGTGTGTGTGTGTGTGTGTGTGTGTGTGTGTGTGTGTGTGTGTGTGTGTGTGTGTGTGTGTGTGTGTGTGTGTGTGTGTGTGTGTGTGTGTGTGTGCGATTGCAGGTGTTCAGCTCAAACACAAGCCAGTGGCGTAAGGTGAAACTGATGCTTCTGTGACTCGTGTTCAACACAAAAGCTTTGTTGAAGTTAATGATATAAAACATCCAAAAACTAAATCACAGTATGTGTGCGTGAGAACAGTGTTTATAAGTTGAACTTATGTTCCAAATTTAATGGTGCAATGCTAAAATATGTAACAGTGTGCAACTTATGCAGTGCATTTAAACATGTCGACAGCGAGTGTGAGTGCTCTACGACACACACATGATGAAGACAGTCCTCTGCGAGTCTGGCAATCCACAGCGATTAAGTGCATTTACGGCTGAAAAGATTTACACAATGTGACTAAATCATCCTTTTTTCCTCTTTCACTCATTTTGACTGCAAGGTTTTGATTGTTCTGTTTTCCAGAGCGGCAGCCGTGTGTTGCTTTGAATGTAAGATTGTTACTCAGGGTGAGTAGATGATGACAGATTTCATTTTTGGGTGAACTATCCCTTTAAGTGTTCAAACCCCGTCTCCTGTCTGTGTGACCGACAGCAGGGCGAGAACCATCGCCTCCGACACGATCTCTCACACACACAAACAGACATCAGTCATCATGAGCGATGCTTCAATGAAGCGAGACACAGACAGCAACAGTGTCGGCCCAGATCCGGCCAGATGGATTCCACACGGCTCAGATGTGGGCCGGATCTGGGCCGACACTGTTGCTGTCTGGGCGCACTTATTCAACCACTCTCCAACCATGCAGACGCATGGTAAGCCCTCAGAAGCGTGTCAGGGTTCGGTTAGAAAGCCTGGAACACACCAAGCCGACGCCGACGAACTAGCGCTGATGAAAGCCGACTGTGTTGTCGCCTCGAGTCGGGTAAAGCTGCATTCTAATCCTAACCCCACACCTAATCCTAACCCCACACCTAATCCTAACCCCACACCTAATCCTAACCCCACACCTAATCCTAACCCCACACCTAATCCTAACCCCACACCTAATCATAACCCCACACCTAATCATAACCCCACACCTAATCCTAACCCCACACCTAATCCTAACCCCACACCTAATCTTAACCCCACACCTAATCCTAACCCCACACCTAATCTTAACCCCACACCTAATCCTAACCCCACACCTAATCATAACCCCACACCTAATCCTAACCCCACACCTAATCCTAACCCCACACCTAATCCTAACCCCACACCTAATCCTAACCCCACACCTAATCATAACCCCACACCTAATCCTAACCCCACACCTAATCCTAACCCCACACCTAATCATAACCCCACACCTAATCCTAACCCCACACCTAATCCTAACCCCACACCTAATCCTAACCCCACACCTAATCCTAACCCCACACCTAATCCTAACCCCACACCTAATCTTAACCCCACACCTAATCCTAACCCCACACCTAATCATAACCCCACACCTAATCCTAACCCCACACCTAATCTTAACCCCACACCTAATCCTAACCCCACACCTAATCCTAACCCCACACCTAATCCTAACCCCACACCTAATCTTAACCCCACACCTAATCCTAAACCCACACCTAATCCTAACCCCACACCTAATCCTAACCCCACACCTAATCCTGAACATAACCATGCTGGGGACTGAATGAGGGGAGACACTGTTTGGCACAAGAGCCGTTCAGCACTGATGTGTTTTATATGTGCAATCAATGACCGTTCCACATCCTCTGCAGAAGTCAATATACGCTGTGATGGGGACACACACAGTCATTCCCCACTCTCTGCCGTTTAGCACACGATATCATTCAGCCTCTATTGATTTACTCAGGAGCATCAGGGGCATTTTTGAAAACAATCAAAATTGAATACACACTCCAGTGCTTGCAAACCACCTCGCCTCGACGTTCACTCCTCACCTTCGTCTGCACTCAGCAGAGATACAGAGATGGGCAGAGATACTGAAGCTCAGGCTTTTACAGTCATTATTTTCCTGTGCCAAAGAAAGACAACACGGTCAATTCTACGTGGCATTGATTCAACAAGGTGCTGAAAGCATTCTTTAGAAATGTTGGCCCATATTGATAGGAGAGCATCTTGCAGTTGATGGAGATTTGTGGGATGCACATCCAGGGCACGAAGCTCCCGTTCCACCACATCCCAAAGATGCTCTATTGGGTTGAGATCTGGTGACTGTGGGGGCCATTTTAGTACAGTGAACTCATTGTCATGTTCAAGAAACCAATTTGAAATGATTCGAGCTTTGTGACATGGTGCATTATCCTGCTGGAAGTAGCCATCAGAGGATGGGTACATGGTGGCCATAAAGGGATGGACATGGTCAGAAACAATGCTCAGGTAGGCCGTGGCATTTACAGTTTTTCTCATTTGCTAAGACACACTAAATTAAACTGGGATCCGCTTGATCTTCATCATCACATTATTAGCACAGCAGAAGTCTTCTCTTGCAAATGTTTTAACACTTTTTCATTTGTTTCACACATTTTTCACACCCTTTGTCAAAACAGTTACCACAGATCTCATTGAAAGATCCCAAACTCTATTGGATTCACTGTGTTGAACAAAAGGAAAACATCTATTCACAGCTGATAGAAAGTACTTCCACAATTATAAATCTCTATGCACCTGTGTGAAACTCGTTTGCACAACTCTTCAATCAGCAATCAGTCCTCATCCATCTATAAAAAATGCCACCCCTGTGTTGCTATTTGCAAGCATGGATCAAAGAGGCCATAGGTATGGAAGGAGAGTAAGAGGCCATGGCAGAGGGGCCCGAGGAAGAGGAGTTTGTATGCGTGGTGGAGAAGCTGCAGCAGCAAGAGGACAAAATCGAGCTCAAGTTTCAAATGAAATTCGGGCTACAATTATTGACCATGTCATCAATCATGGCTTGTCCTTTAGAGAGGCTGGACAAAGGGTCCAGCCCATTCTGAGTCGGAGCACTGTGGCATCTATTGTCAGGCTTTTTCGTAATGAGAACAGGTAATTCAGTGTTACTGTAATGTATACCACTGTGTATTTCAGCTTTACTGTATTGCCCTGTTAGCAGAACAAACTGTGTCTACAGTAATGATGTTTTATCAATCCCATTTATGTGACTGTCATACAGTAATGTCAATTTTGACATGCTTTTTGCTTTTACTTTATAGAATCCACACATTACCACACACTGGTGGCAGAGGAAAGATATTTAGTATTGAACAGGAGTCAGCCATTGTAGATATGGTAGTGGCAAACAATGCAATCAGACTGCGTGAAATCCAGGCAGCAGTAATTGCAGATCAGGGAGCATTTAGAAATATAAACAGTGTGAGTTTAGCAACTATAGATCGAGTCCTTAAACGAAACCAGGTCAGAATGAAGCAGCTGTACAGAGTTCCATTTCAAAGAAACTCTGACATCGTAAAGGAGGCACGATTCCAGTATGTGCAGGTACAGATTTTTTTTTATTGTAATACCTTGTTTACCATAGTTACATGCGACTGTAATCATTTGCTCTATGAATTTGCTATTTTTCTTAGAGAATAATGGAGCTTGAAGCTGAAGGGGCACATCACAAATTCATTTTTGTGGATGAAGCCGGCTTCAACCTCTGTAAAGTGAGGAGACGCGGGAGGAACATCATTGGGCAGAGGGCCACTGTCACAGTGCCAGGTCAGAGGGGTGCCAATATCACCATGTGTGCTGCCATCTCCAATGATGGGGTCCTTTGCCACATACCAACTATTGGTCCATACAATACAGAACGCCTCATCACATTTCTTGATGCATTGAAAGAAATACTCATTCCACCCGAGGAGAGAGGGCTGTTGAGGCCTGGCATGACTCTGTATGTCATAATTTGGGACAATGTGGCTTTCCACCACTCTCGCCTTGTAAATGAATGGTTTGCAGCACAGCCTCGTATTATGATGCAATTTCTCCCTGCATACTCGCCTTTTTTGAACCCAATCGAGGAGTTCTTCTCTGCTTGGAGGTGGAAGGTGTATGATCACCGGCCATATGAGCAGATGCCCCTCCTGGAGGCAATGAATGCTGGTTGCCTGGCAATAGGTGCAGAGGACTGCCAGGGATGGATACGCCATGCAAGGAGGTATTTCCCTCGGTGCATTGCAAGGGAAAACATTCAATGCGATGTTGATGAGAACCTGTGGCATAATCGTCAAGAACGAATGGACTAAATGTGAAAGATAAAATATATATACAGTATAAATCTTTTTTTTCTTTTTAAAGGTATTTCCACCCATAATTTGCCTTTGGTAGCTTTCTTTTTCAGTATCCATTTGAGTTTGTAAAGTATCATATTTCATATTGATGGCTGTATTTTGTATTTTGTTGTCCATTGTGTAATGATTAATTGAAAGAATAAACTAATTTGACCATAAGTTGTGGTGTTTGATGAGAATTTTTGCTTATGTTGCATGTTTTTAATGTTTTGTGAGTGTTAGAGCATTTTGCTAACAAAATAAATCATTTTGGCCATTGAGCTTCAGTTTTATCCTGTGTGTTAACTGTTTTGAAAATGTGATGTCAGAGTGGGCAAATGTGTTTAAGCAATCGAGAAAAACTGTAAACGATGCCCAATTGGCACTAAGGGGCCTAAAGTGTGCCAAGAAAACACCCGCCACACCATTACACCACCACCACCAGCCTGCACAGTGGTAACAAGGCATGATGGATCCATGTTCTCATTCTGTTTACGCCAAATTCTGACTCTACCATCTGAATGTCTCAACAGAAATCGAGACTCATCAGACCAGGCAACATTTTTCCAGTCTTCAACTGTCCAATTTTGGTGAGCTCTTGCAAATTGTAGCCTCTTTTTCCTATTTGTAGTGGAGATGAGTGGTACCCGGTGGGGTCTTCTGCTGTTGTAGCCCATCCGCCTCAAGGTTGTGCGTGTTGTGGCTTCACAAATGCTTTGTAAATGCGGTTGTAACGAGTGGTTATTTCAGTCAAAGTTGCTCTTCTATCAGCTTGAATCAGTCGGCCCATTCTCCTCTGACCTCTAGCATCAACAAGGCATTTTCGCCCACAAGACTGCCGCATACTGGATGTTTTTCCCTTTTCACACCATTCTTTGTAAACCCTAGAAATCCCAGTAACTGAGCAGATTGTGAAATACTCAGACCGGCCCGTCTGGCACCAACAACCATGCCACGCTCAAAATAGCTTAAATCACCTTTCTTTCCCATTCTGACATTCAGTTTGGAGTTCAGGAGATTGTCTTGACCAGGACCACAGCCCTAAATGCATTGAAGCAACTGCCATGTGATTGGTTGATTAGATAATTGCATTAATGAGAAATTGAACAGGTGTTCCTAATAATCCTTTAGGTGAGTGTATATCCCAGTCTATAACTAAGACAACAGTGTCAGTGAAACGGCTGTTCAGAATCATTACTCAAAAACAGAATCTTTCACACATTCTCCTGTAAGGTTTATGTCAGTGCGTCTGAAAGACACTCATTCACCTCTATAGCTGAAGACCCAGAGGAGATTCAGTGAGTTTGTTCACACACACGTCTTGAGTGCTGAGTTAGGGTTAGGGTGTCAGGACACACTGAAAACATCTTGAATGTTATGCCCTGGCCCACACAGGACTTTACCCGGTGTTCTCTCTGGAGATGTCCCGTGGATCGGAGTCACAGAGGAAAGCACAATCCTCACACTTCTTCATTTCTCTGTCAGTTTATACGTTCCACATGCAGCTCCAAAGTGGGCTTTTCTCTCGCATGTTCGGCACTCTGCTTCGTTCGCAAGGAAAATCCTTACAAGAATGTCCACATCTGCTTCCCTTTTCCATCATGTGTCGAGGCTTTACCTCTGATTGCATGAGCTGCTGATGATTCAGATCCATGTAACATTCATCGATTCATTTCGGTGCATTTCTGGATAGCTTTGGCTAATGTTAGTGTCGGATCTAGGCAGAAGTGTTCCTACAGTCCGTCTCTGATTCCCACAACTCTCCGGCCTGAAACTGCAGTGTTCTGCCAGCTTGTGTTCTAAAAGTCTGCATTTTCGGGATTGCGATACAATCCAGTCTAAATGCTTCTTTCTGTTGGACTCTCCCAGCAAGGTTATCATTTGTAGCCAAATATTTACATGAAATTTGTTTTTCCTCATTTTTAAAACTCTATATGGTGTTATTTCATTTGTGTGCAAATTTTAATTAAGAATTATAGTTACTTAAATTGATGGATTTAAATAACAACAGTATTCTCAGGCATGAATGCATATTGCACTTTTTAATAATCCGTAGTTATTACTTATAGACGGACAGAAACTCATTTCTGTTTTTTTCTCTGTAAATGGACAGAGAAATGACAGAAATATTAGTAAGGCAGTAATATTACTGAAGTGCTTTCACTGTTCATCTGTCTATTGATCATCATGCATATATAATGCTCTGTTTAAAAGAGCACCACTTCATGTGACACTCGAACAATGAAGAAACAAAGAACACTGGCAGAGAAACAGTGAGGAATGAGTCAGAGAGCAGAAGAGTATCTGTGTGTATCGCTGGGAAATCCAGATAAAACCAGTTTCTAATGGTATTTCACATGGATTCGGTCTGATTTGCTGAGCCAAGCTGGGTCATATACCTGGGCTGAGAATGATGTGGTCGATTTAGACTGACTTGCGCTGCGTCTAAAATACTGCATAGGCACTACATTTGAAATTGAATTTACTGTTAAAATAGTACATTCTATAGTAGTAATGAAATTCGGACGCACTCGATCCGCCATGTTGTTTCTGTCATGTGACAGATCACTCCGTCAGTTGCTTCACTGTTATTCATAAATCCTTTCATGGGTTAGTAAAGTGTCCATCACGTACACACACTTCATAATCTCGCTGGAAATAGTCCAGTATAATAATCCAGTGCTGTTTTTCGAATAATCAGACGATATTGTTCTGTTTATTCTGCAGGGGTTTTTGTTGTCGTCTGTCTCTTTAAATGCACGAGCTCTTAAAGCAGGATGGATTCTGATTGGCTGTCGATGTGTTTATCGTTCATCGGCTGGAAAACACTCGTTCTGAAGTGATTTAGCGATATAGGCCTAGTGGTGTGACTGCAGTGTGCAGAAAGATGTTCAGAACATATCTTTATATGATTCCTCACTTCAGCTGTTTTTAACCACTGTGACAGAAGAATGATTCATATCTGCACTCTTTCGTCAGGATGTGGTTATTCGCATCGATAAGCATGAGGAACTTTATCGTCTAAACGTTTTGAATGGCAAACACAGTGTTATTTAATGTCTGAGTGCAGCATCAACACTGTGATGAGAACTGAAGCTTCATGTTGTCCTGTCAAATCTGAGATCATTACAAGAATATTATAGAGTTACTACAGGGGGTTACAGTTTATTTGGTAACACTATTTTAAAATGTCATTGTTATAGTGTAATTATATATTTAAGTACTGAGTAATATTGATAAACAACATGTACTCTAGGGTTAGGGTTGGATCAGGATTTGGTTGAAGTTTTTTTCTTCTTTTTTCTCTTTTTGAGAATTTTCTTCTTTTTTTTTCATTGGTTGTTGCGTTAAATCGTACTCATAAAATAGTGCTATTTTCTGATTGGCTTTTGTGTAGCTCGACTAACGACTCGGTTACTAACGTAACCTCGGTTCCCTGAGAGGAGGGAACGAGTATTGCGTAAGTAGCTTACGCTATGGGAAAACTCCTTTTCTCGAGAAATATTGAAGTCTATGTAAAACGCATTGCAGCTGCACAGCAGACAGCAGTGAGCGAGGCAGCTCGGTCATTGGCTGTGCTGCGGCAACTGCACGAACCTATGACGGGGCGAGTCTGAACCCGCTTCCAATGAGCGTGCTTCGCGCCCGCGCGCGTCAGAGCCCGCCAAGATGGGTGTGGCCAAGGGCTATATATTGGGCGCCCCGTCGTCTGAGTTCTTTAGGTTCAATCGACTGAAGCGAACTGATCAAGCACAAGCACGGCAGCTTAAGCAATACTCGTTCCCTCCTCTCAGGGAACCGAGGTTACGTTAGTAACCGAGTCGTTCCCTTTCGAGAGGTTCCTCCTATTGCGTAAGTAGCTTACGCTATGGGAACGCCATGTAAAATGCCGTGCGTGCTGACTTCGCTCTATTAAGCCGGAGGCAGATGCCTGAGCCTTTTTTTTAGCAAAGTAATTATCCAACGAGCCGGCCGAAGGCGGGCTTTATAAGGGACAATGTAGAACGGTCCAATGGGCGTCCAGAGGAAACACACAAGCACATTTTTATGTACTGATATGCATGAAAAACCAGTCAGAGACGGACCAGTCAGAGGACCCTATAAGGGAGGAGATAATGCTCAGCATATACATACTCCAGCTTATGCATAGTTAGACCGACAGTATGTTGGAGTGCAATGAGGGGACCTGTAGGTTATAAAACCTGATAAATGTTGACGGTGAGGCCCTGCCGCACAAATATCTTGAATGGGTATCCCACTCGACCACGCCAGTGAGCTCTGATGCCCAAGGGGCCCTTGGCTTCATAAGCCAGCGCTATAGCATCAACTATCCAGCGCGATATTCTCTGCTTTGAAACAGCGAGACCTTTGGTGCGGCCGCCAAAGCATACGAACAATTGCTCTGTCTGTCTGAACAGGGCAGAACGTTCCAAATATACTCTGAGCGCCCTGACCGGGCAGAGTAAATTAGCATCGCTTTCGTCAGCTGGAGACGATAGCGCGGCCAAAGATATCACCTGTGCTCTGAAGGGTGTAGAGAGCACCTTAGGAATATACCCGTGTTTTGGCCTGAGGACAACCCTGCTGTCGTTGGGTCCAAACTCCAGGCAGGCAGCGCTTGATGACAGCGCGTGCAGGTCGCCCACTCTCTTGACCGAGGCGAGAGCCAGCAAGAGAGCAGTTTTGAGCGAGAGCTGTTTAAGGTGCACAGTTCGGAGGGGTTCGAACGGGGCACTCTTGAGTGCATCCAGGACCGTGGCCAGGTCCCAGATCGGCACTGAGGGGGGGCGTGGGGGATTTATCCTCCTGGCGCCTCTCAGGAAACGAACAACTAGGCAGTTTTTCCCTAGTGTGCGTCCTTCTACAGGATGCGTCCTTCTACAATATACTTTGAGTGTGGAGGGGGTGCGGCCTGCCTCCAACAGCTCTTGTAAGAAAACGAGCTTACTCGGTACCTCGCATGTCTCAGGGTTCAAGTTCCTGGATTTACACCAGTCACTGAACACCTTCCATTTCTGGGCATATAAGCGTCTCGTAGAGGGCGCTCGCGCCTCAGTGATGGTTCTCAACACTCCACTGGGGAGGTTCCCGGGAACCCGTTGAGGGGCCACGCATGGAGGGCCCACAGATCGGGGCGGGGATGGAGGATCATCCCGTTGGCCTGCCTGAGGAGGTCTAGCCTCAGCGGAATCGGCCATGGAGCAGATTCCATCATCTGCATAAGTTCTGGAAACCACGTCTGGTTCTTCCAGAGTGGGGCTACCAGGAGCACTGCACATTTCTCCTCCCTGATCCGACTGATGACCTGAGGTAGCATCGCGATCGGAGGGAAGGCATACAATGGGCGGCTCGGCCAGATTTGGGCGAGCGCGTCTGTGCTCTTTGAAAAGAAGAGAGGGCAGTGCGCATTTTCCTTGGAGGCAAAGAGGTCGACCTCTGCTCTGCCAAAGGTTTGCCATAACCACTGAATCGTCAGGGGGTGGAGAGACCATTCTCCTGGGAGAACTTTGTCTCTGGACAGCATGTCCGCTCCCTGGTTCAGAACACCTGGCACATGCGCTGCTCTCAGCGAGCGCAGGTTGCGCTGGGACCATAGGATGAGTTCCCTGGCCATCGAGTGCAGGGAGCTCGACCTGAGTCCACCCTGGCGATTTATATATGAGACTACCGTCATGTTGTCCGTTCGGACCAGGACGTGCTCGTCCTTCAGGTACGGAAGCAGGGCTCTGAGAGCCAAAGCGACCGCTTTCAATTCCAGACAGTTTATATGTAGGCGCTTCTCCGGGTTTGACCACAAGCCGGAGACAGGCCTGCCCTCGTAAAGGGCCCCCCAACCTATTTTGGAGGCATCTGTCATGATCATTTTTCTCCTTGTGTTCACGCCCAAACTCACACCGGACTAATACCAGTCGACAGCTTTTAGGGCTTTTATGCAGCTGTGATTCGCTCTGATTAAAAACTGGCCCGAGCGCCACGCATGAGTGGGGACACGGCTTTTGAGCCAGCGTTGGAGAGGACGCATGTGCAACAATCCTAGCTGGAGTACAGCTGATGCCGAGGCCATGAGACCGAGCATCCTCTGAAATCGCTTGACGGGGGCGCGCGCACCCGCTCTGAACTTTCATCCAATGTTGCAAGAAGCCGGATAGTGAGCGCGCGCTCTGATGAGAGGCGCGCTGTCATCTGCACTGAGTCTAGCACTATTCCCAGAAAAGAAATATTCTGGCTGGGGGATAGCATGCTCTTTGCAAAATTGATTCTTAGACCCAGGCATTCTAGATGGCTGATAATCCAAGACCTGTGTGTCATTAACTGGCTCTCTGATTGTGCTAGGACTAGCCAATCGTCGAGATAATTCAGTATTCGCACTCCCCGCTGCCTCAGGGGGGAAAGTGCTGCATCCATACATTTCGTGTATGTACGGGGTGCCAGTGACAGGCCGAATGGTAGCACTGTGTACTGGTATGACTGTCCCTCGAAAGCGAATCTCAGAAAAGGCCTGTGATGAGGCGCTATCGGAATGTGAAAGTAAGCGTCTTTCAGATCCACTGATAGGAACCCATCCCCCGGGCAAACTTGCGCGAGGATATGTTTGGTTGTTAACATTCTGAACGAGCGAACCATTAAAGCTTTGTTCAGATGTCTGAGATCTAGAATGGGGCGGAGACCACCATCCTTCTTCGGGACGAGAAAATATCGACTGTAAAAACCTGCCTCGCTCATAGAGGGAGGGACCGTTTCTATATCGCCCTTCTCTATCAGTTTGAGCACCTCGGTGCGTAGAACATGTGAAACATCTTTTCTCACTTTCGTCTCGACCACTGCTAAATTGAAGCGAGTAACCGTGTTTAATTATGTTCAAAACCCATTTCGGCATGTCGGGGATATTTTTCCAAGCTTTCGCTCGCACAGATATGGGCTGAATGCTGGCTGGGGGCGTGTCGCAGTGACGTATGGTTCCCGCCGGCGAATCGCCCTGTGCTAATACTGAGCTTACAGCTCTCAGAGGCGCGGGCGCGCGCTGAGCAGCTTTGTTGAATGCCGAGTGCAGGGGCGCGTGTGAGATTACAGGCACACTCGCCACATCCGTAATGCTCACAGCGTGAGTTGGGGAAATGTTTAAGACTGTATGGACAGTGCTTATGGGTGGGGGTGCATAGACTGTGGTAGGCATGCGCGCCACTTTCATAAAACTTCCCGCTCGTGGCGGGAGGTTTTTGGCCATATAAACAGTGTTTGTGAGTAGGGGTGCGTGCATGACAGCGGGCACACGCGCTATCCTGATAGAATTTCCCGCTTTTACTGGGGAAGTGTTTATAACTGTGGGAACAGTGCTTATGTGTAGTGGTGCATACATGACAGTGGGCACACGATCTACATTTATGGGGCGTCTAGCCTGAGCTGGGGAAGCATTTGGCACTGCTTTGACAGTTTTGATATGTGGGAATGCGCACTTTAGTGTGGACACGTGACCCTTTAATGACACAGGCAGAAAATTGCTCTTTATGTGATTTCTGTGTGTCGCCGTTAAAACGGCGTTTGTTTGCAGGTGAGCGAGCTGTGTGGCTGGCACATTGGCTGCTGTACAGACATTTCCAGCCGCCTGTAAGGGGACTGGGTAATGTTTTAAACGTTTTGGAGAGACATGGTCCGGCTTTTGCGAGACACGCGCTCTCTCTCTTTTTCCCTGTAGCTAAGAAGACTTACGAGGCTCCGGGTTCAGCACAATCTTGGGCCGAGGTCCCCGTCGCTCGGGCGGTTGCTTCCTGTTGGCGGAGCGCAAGCGGCGTCGGAAGCCTGCGAATCCTTACGGGCTTCGGTGAAGCGCTCGGCGAACTCCTTCACCGCTGGTCCGAACAGGCCGCTTTGGGAGATAGGCGCGTCGAGGAACGACGCCTTATCTGCATCCTTCATCTCTGTTAGCGTCAGCCACAGATGGCGCTCAAGGACAGTCAGGTTAGCCATGGCACGGCCAATGGATTGGGCGGTGGCTTTTGTGGCTCGCAGTGCTATGTCAGTGGCGCTGCGCAGGTCCTTGAATGCCTCAGGATCAGGTCCAGACTCGTCCATGGTGCGGAGAAGTTTGGCTTGAAAAACTTGGAGGACAGCCATTGAGTGAAGTGCTGATGCAGCTTGGCCGGAGGCGGCGTATGCACGACCGGCGAGAGCTGAGGTAGATCGGCAGGGCTTCGAGGGATGAGAAGCTTTGGCTTTCCATCCAGCGGTGAAGGGTGGGCACAGGTGATTGGCCACAGCCTCCTCGAGGGGCGGAGTCCCTCCACGGAGTTTCCACGACTTCGTGAGTTCGTCGTGAACTTCCGGGAAGAAAGGGGAGGGCCTTTGCTGAGGGGCCTGTCGGCGCCCCTGCAGGAACCACTCATCCAGTCGGCTGCGGGCAGGTTCTTCCGGGGAAGACCAATCGAGCCCGAGGTCTTCCACGGCCTTAGACAGAATGCGAACGATCTCCGAGTCCATGCTGGAGTCCACGCTCGTGCCCGCTAACGTCGATGGCGCGGGGTCGAAGGACGAGCCCGGCCAGTCGTCGGATGCAGCATCAAAGGAAAGGCTGTCATCCTTTTCGTCGTCATCCCCTGACGCGCCAAACGAGACGAGCCCCATCGCTCCGCTGGAGGGGTGCTGGTCCGCCTGTGTGAACTGGACTGGTGGCGGGGAGTCCTCGGGTGGTGGTGAAGCACGCGGGGATTGGCAGGGGGTGACGTCACTGCAAACCGCGTGCTCTGGCGGCCTCTGTGAGCGGCGCTTCTTCTTGCGCGGCTCAACCAGAGGAGATGGCAGCACGGTGGTGGTGGGCTCTTTCGCAGCGAAAGCGGCGAAGCGAGCGCGCAGCTCGGTGAGGCCCAGGGCGTCACACTCGGGGCATCCGCCTTGAGTAAGGGCAGCCTCTGCGCGGTCCGGACCCAGGCAGCGGGTGCAAATAATGTGACGATCCCCGTCCTGAAGAGGGCCTCGACACGAGGCGCAGGAAGGCATTTGAAACAACGCCTTGAATTTGCTCTTTTAGAAAAGTGTCGTGGGGGCGAACACTGAAAGCTTTGAAAGGATATAAAGGTGATGCGCGCCGGATGGCTTAGCAGAAGGCGATCGAAGGCGGCTGAAGGCGCCGGCGTCCTCGAAGCAGTCCTGCTGTAGGCTTGTCGACGGCAGCGGCGAAAAGACTCCAAAAATCCGGAGGATCCAGCCAAGAGAAGGTCTTTGTTGAAGGAGATTAAATCTAAAGAACTCAGATGACGGGGCGCTCAATATATAGCCCTTGGCCACGCCCATCTTGGCGGGCTCTGACGCGCGCGGGCGCGAAGCACGCTCATTGGAAGCGGGTTCAGAGTCGCCCCGTCATAGGTTCGTGCAGTTGCTGCAGCACAGCCAATGACCGAGCTGCCTCGCTCACTGCTGTGTGCTGTGCAGCTGCAATGCGTTTTACATAAAGACTTCAATATTTCTCGAGAAAAGGAGTTTTCCCATAGCGTAAGCTATTACGCAATAGGAGGAACCTCTCGAAAGGGAACAACACAGAACACGCTTGATTCCTGCCGGGTCCAAAGTGAGAGCGGCGCGGCCAGAGACATTTTGGGCGCGGCGGCATATTAAATATATTATAAATCGTTTTTCAGCGTGAGAAATACAATGTGTGGCGGAAGTGCGTGACAAAAGATCGAAATGAGTGACTGTCATGCTCAATGCGTGACACTTGAGAGCCCTGGGTGTGTGTATGTGTGTGTGTGTGTGTGTGTGTGTGTGTGTGTGTGTGTGTGTATAGACCCCATCACTGAGTAAGTCTCTCTCAGTTATATGTAGCCTATGTGTTAATGTAGGAGAGAGAGAGCACA
>JARWKJ010000003.1:693938-706438 GCA_029959095.1 Rhinichthys osculus
GTGCATCTGTCCATCATAAAAGTGCATCCCTCCATCATAAAGTGACTCCGGGCGGTTAATAAAGGCCTTCTGAAGAAAATCGATGCGTTTGTGTAAGAAAAATATCCATATTTAAAACTTTATAAAGTAAAATAACGAGCTTCCGGCCACACGAACATACGGATTCGACATAAGTCTAAGCGCTACATATGCGAGTAATGCGACGCACTGCTGATAATTACGTAGACTACCATAAAAATATCATAAAATCCCATTAAAATGTACAAGAAAATCCCCTAAAAATACAAAATATTAAATAAAAAAACATTATCAAACTAAAATATAGTACATTCATTTCATTGAAATAAAAAAATAAATTTCGGTCATTTTTGACCGACACGCTCTTCGCACCAGGATCCTGCTTTCACCAAACGTTACAGTAATGATGTGTGTGTGTGTGTGTGTGTGTGTTGGAGAGAGTACGGTATTGGTGTATTTTGTTAAAATGTCACTCAGTATTAGTGTTTCCATGGTTTCCCACAAGCTTAGCTCAACCTTTACACCCACTCATCCCTCTATCATCCAAAACACACACGCTCATTTGCATATTTATATATATATAAGCTGAGAGAGAGAGAGGGATGGAGCCACTGTTTCAGAGCCTCACTTTACTGGGCAATTAATTCCTCTGACTGTTGTGTTCCTCATTGATATCCTCACAGGAGTGTGTGTCGGAGTGTGAGGAGCGCATGGATTCAGGGAACTCGTGGAGTTTGTGCAAACTCTTGCTGAGAGATGATGACCGCACTCCTGGATCTGCTGGAAACGAACACTTGGAGGCACAACAACATCACGTGGACAGAAGATATGGAGGCTTTATGAAGCGCTATGGCGGTTTTATGAAGCGTTACGGAGGATTCATGAAGAAAACAGCGGAGTTCTACGGGATGGAGCCGGATAAAGCAATCCTGAGCGATGATGAAGCTGAAGCGCTGAGGGATGAAGATGAGGGCGTCGAGAAGCGTTACGGGGGGTTTATGAAGAGGGGGGGAGGGGGGAAAGAGTTACACAAGCGTTACGGCGGGTTCATGAGGCGCGTTGGGGAACCGCTCCCGAGAGGAGGATGAGGAGGGAAATATATCAGGGATAGAAAAGAGGTATGGTGGATTCATGGGGTTTCAAGGGCCCTAGTCCACTTTCCCTCGAGGAAACACGCTTAAAGGGATCGTTCACACAAAAATGAAAATTAGCCCATGATTTACTCGCCCTCAAGCCATCCTAGAGTATATGACACTCTTCTGTCAGACGAATACAATCTGAGTTATATTAAAAAAAATGTCCTGGCTCTTCCAAACTTTATAATGGCAGTGAATGGCCGGTTTCTGTTATGAAGTCCATAAAAGTGCATCTGTCCATCATAAAAGTGCATCTATTCATCATAAAAGTGCATCTGTCCATCATAAAAGTGCATCTGTCCATCATAAAAGTGCATCTATCCAACATAAAAGTGCATCTGTCCATCATAAAAGTGCATCTATCCATCATAAAAGTGCATCTGTCCATCATAAAAGTGCATCTATCCATCATAAAAGTGCATCTGTCCATCATAAAAGTGCATCTATCCATCATAAAAGTGCATCTGTCCATCATAAAAGTGCATCTGTCCATCATAAAAGTGCATCTCTCCATCATAAAAGTGCATCTCTCCATCATAAAAGTGCATCTGTCCATCATAAAAGTGCATCTATCCATCATAAAAGTGCATCTATTCATCATAAAAGTGCATCTCTCCATCATAAAAGTGCATCTATCCATCATAAAAGTGCATCTGTCCATCATAAAAGTGCATCTATCCATCATAAAAGTGCATCTGTCCATCATAAAAGTGCATCTGTCCATCATAAAAGTGCATCTGTCCATCATAAAAGTGCATCTGTCCATCATAAAAGTGCATCTGTCCATCATAAAAGTGCATCTATCCATCATAAAAGTGCATCTGTCCATCATAAAAGTGCATCTATCCATCATAAAAGTGCATCTGTCCATCATAAAAGTGCATCTGTCCATCATAAAAGTGCATCTATCCATCATAAAAGTGCATCTCTCCATCATAAAAGTGCATCTGTCCATCATAAAAGTGCATCTATCCATCATAAAAGTGCATCTATTCATCATAAAAGTGCATCTCTCCATCATAAAAGTGCATCTATCCATCATAAAAGTGCATCTGTCCATCATAAAAGTGCATCTATCCATCATAAAAGTGCATCTGTCTCCATCATAAAAGTGCATCTGTCCATCATAAAAGTGCATCTATCCATCATAAAAGTGCATCTGTCCATCATAAAAGTGCATCTATCCATCATAAAAGTGCATCTGTCCATCATAAAAGTGCATCTGTCCATCATAAAAGTGCATCTGTCCATCATAAAAGTGCATCTGTCCATCATAAAAGTGCATCTATCCATCATAAAAGTGCATCTCTCCATCATAAAAGTGCATCTGTCCATCATAAAAGTGCATCTATCCATCATAAAAGTGCATCTATTCATCATAAAAGTGCATCTCTCCATCATAAAAGTGCATCTATCCATCATAAAAGTGCATCTGTCCATCATAAAAGTGCATCTGTCCATCATAAAAGTGCATCTGTCCATCATAAAAGTGCATCTATCCATCATAAAAGTGCATCTCTCCATCATCTATCCATCATAAAAGTGCATCTGTCCATCATAAAAGTGCATCCCTCCATCATAAAAGTGCATCTGTCCATCATAAAAGTGCATCTATCCATCATAAAAGTGCATCTGTCCATCATAAAAGTGCATCTATCCATCATAAAAGTGCATCTGTCCATCATAAAAGTGCATCTGTCCATCATAAAAGTGCATCTGTCCATCATAAAAGTGCATCTATCCATCATAAAAGTGCATCTCTTCATCATAAAAGTGCATCTGTCCATCATAAAAGTGCATCTATCCATCATAAAAGTGCATCTATTCATCATAAAAGTGCATCTATCCATCATAAAAGTGCATCTGTCCATCATAAAAGTGCATCTGTCTCCATCATAAAAGTGCATCTGTCCATCATAAAAGTGCATCTCTCCATCATAAAAGTGCATCTGTCCATCATAAAAGTGCATCTATGCATCATAAAAGTGCATCTGTCCATCATAAAAGTGCATCCCTCCATCATAAAAGTGCATCTATCCATCATAAAAGTGCATCTATCCATCATAAAAGTGCATCTGTCCTTCATAAAAGTGCATCTGTCCATCATAAAAGTGCATCTATTCATCATAAAAGTGCATCTATTCATCATAAAAGTGCATCTGTCCATCATAAAAGTGCATCTATCCATCATAAAAGTGCATCTGTCCATCATAAAAGTGCATCTCTCCATCATAAAAGTGCATCTATCCATCATAAAAGTGCATCTCTCCATCATAAAAGTGCATCTGTCCATCATGAAGAGTGTCATATACACTAGGATGACTTGAGGAAGAGTAAATCATGGGCTAATTTTCATTTTCGGGTGAACGATCTCTTCAAAATGTGCCCATGATGTTTTAATAAAGTGTGTGCTGTGTCCTTGTTGTGTTAATGTGATTTACAGTGAATAAGATCATCTGAGTTCACCTGTACATGTAAGATTTTAATAACTAATACTGTACAACAACCAGGCCTTTTTAAATCAACTCTACAAACCAGGTCTGCATGAAACACTCGTTCACTCCTAAAACTGGAGAACATGGCAGATGAATCTTGTCATTCGTGAATAAACTGCTCGAAACTGCAGCAGAATGTGTGTGTTGAATAGAAATCAGCCTTCCTTGTGGTGACACTCCAGTGTTTAATGTTGTTTATGTGTCTATGTGGTGTTTTTAATACGCTTTAAGACACACATGTGTAAGTTCATAAGTCGACAGCATTGCTGAGTATTTCCTCCTTAAAACTGCAGTGAACCAAAGACAGTCTCAAAAACACGGTTTGAAATCGCTGGTGTTTCTGACGTCACAAACGACCTTGTAACCAATCAGATCAACGTGTGATCGTCAACCAGTGGATCTCTGAGCTGAGTGAGTGAGTGGAGGCGGGGCTCATTTGCATATTCATAGAACCGCGCATACTAAATGAGGCAAGGGTGTCGAGTTACATTCAAGATATTCATATGTACATACATTCATATGTAATTTTGGTGATTAAAGATGAGTTTTAAGGAAAGAATGTTTGACTACAGGGAGACTTTAAGAACTTTTCTGGATCAAGTACATTTATTTAAAAGTGTAGTTTGATTACATGATGTAAAGCACTTCTACTATCATGAAACTCATGCAATCAAGGCAAGGATTCGAACTTTATCATCAAAGATCAGGCGTTATTATACAGATTTAATGTGTCAATATCTCTATCCAGTGTGTTTTACACGTTGCATATCTACACCACCTTTGATCTATAGCGTAACCATAACCATACAATTGCTAAATAGTCTAATGTATGTTTGGTAACACTTTACAGTGTCCTTGTTACTTGCACTTACCGTAGTAATAACAGTAAATTATGCATAATTACATGCAACTAACCCTCAACCAAACCCTGATCCTAGAGTAAGTACATGTAGTTATTAATATTACTCAGTACTTAAATATATAATTACACTGTAACAATGACACCCTAAAATAAAGTGTAACTGACTTTATATTAGAGTCTTTGTAACACGAAACTTGTGCTTACCGTAGTAATAACAGTAATGATGACAGGCTAACCAAATAGTAAGTTCATGTTGTTGAGGTTTAGTTGCATGTAATTATGCATAATTTACTGTTATTACTACGGTAAGTACATGTAACAAGGACACTATTTTATATAGTGTTACCGTAAGTTGATGTTGTATAATAACACTGTAAAGTGTAACTGTACGTTTGAGTCTCATCCAAGAAAGATGTTATAATTCACTCATATCTGTAACAAAGAGATTCACATTATACTGTTTATTTGGCTAATAACCTCATAACTAAAGGCTTGTTCACATCAAGAATACGGTAACTTTATTGTAAGGTGTCTATGTTACAGTAATTATACATTTAAGTTCTGAGCAATAATAATTGATTAGGTTGGTTTAGGGTTAGTTGCATGTAACGAAGCACAATTTACAGTAATTACTACAGTAACTATATAACAACAAGAGTAAGAAAGACTCTTACAATATTGCGTTACTCCCTAAAAATGTTTCTAATTGCAATAGTTACTTTTATGGAAAGTAATGCTTAATCACCTGTTTTTAATAACAAAAAAAAGCACAATAGTTCTATCGATGTTCATCAAAAGTCATGTTTGCTCATTATACGGTTGAGTGGATCAGCAGCAAAGCATTGGTTAATAAAGTGAGATTAAATGCATAAAGCATATTGTTTAATATATATAATTATTTATAGGTTTGCATAGCATTCTGAATTTGCATTTCACTGTTTTTATTCATTTTGAGTAAATGCATGTTCACATTTAGTCCAGGACTATAATATGATTAATAATGATTTACAGTAATAATCATGTTCAGGCATGACGCCCCTCCACTTCTCTCCGGAGAGTCAATATATACATGGGAAAAGTTTTGAAAAGAATAACTCAGATATTCTGTTGTATGAAAGGGAATATGATTACATAACTTGCTTTTTTTTTTTTTTGCTTGTTTACCATAGACAATGAGATTTCGGTTACACTTTATTTTAAGGTGTCATTGTTACAGTGTAATTATATATTTAATATTAATAAACGACATGTACTTACTCTAGGGTTAGGGTAGGATTTGGTTGAGGTTTAGTTGCATGTAATTATGCATAATTTACTGTGGTAAGTATGTAAAATATGTAACAAAGACAGTAAATAAAGTGTTACTAAAAGATTGCATGTCCAAGATAAGGGCCCTTGAACACACGTCGGAAGATTTAACCTCGTGTCTGTGTAGCCTAAATATAGGCAAAACTGTTCTAAGCACCACCTATTAATTTCCCAGCATTATGAAACGAGCCGCACGATTTATTCCACTTTATGAAGAGATTGGAGGCTAATGATAAAGGTTTGACTATAGTCACTCCGAGACTGTTCTTCTCCATCGCGCGCGTCGTGAAGGCAGCTCGCGGGCGTCAAACGGTTAACCCGAGGCCGCGCCCACTACATCCCGTTAGGACTCCGAGACTGAACTTTGTCTTCGGTAAACACGGAGCGATAACCGGACACCGGAGCGAAGGTCGAGGACACACACACACACACACTCGGGGAGAGGAGATGCGGTGTCAGTGACGGCTGAGGCGAGACACGACAGGGCTGTGGCGAGTATTATACTGAATAAAGTTGAATTTTAACCCTTTCGCCTCCAGGATCTATTCGCCATCATCATGAACTTCCTCCTGGAGACGCTCCAGGTGCTCTTCTTGTCGCTGGTCTACACGTTAGAAGCGCTGGTTCGGTTGTTTGTCCCGGTTCGGCGGAAGAGCGTGTCCGGGGAGCTGGTGCTCGTGACCGGCGCGGGCAGCGGGATCGGCCGGCTCATGGCTCTGGAATTCGCGCGCCTGGACGCGCGCCTGGTCCTGTGGGACATCAACGAGGACGCGCTCAAAGAGACCGCGCGCGCGATCAAAGACGAGCTCGGGGCGCGCGCGTACACGTACACCTGCGACTGCAGCGAGCGCGAGGAGGTGTACAGGACCGCGAGCCAGGTGCGATTTCTGTTTTATTTTTTAAAAATGTTTTGAATGCCAGTCGCATACAAATAATAAACATTACAATAATCCAACATATAGTGTAACATAGTTAAACAAATATAGAGTAGGCCTACAACAAATAGGAAAAGAAAATATACAGTGTAATTTAAAAATAATATACAAATAAAAAGAAAGAAAGTAATATAAACACAAAAAAATCAGGATTTGAAATCATCATATAAATAGCATAAAAGTTCACATGGAGACCTAGTGCGTTTTGCTTTACTATTTTTCAACCCAAGAAGTAACTTAATATAATTTTTCATATCTATCTGAAACAACACAAAGTTGGCTTTTCCTTTAGCCCATTAATGTTTATGTTTATGGTATTTCCCCATAATCAAACAAAGATTAACAATAAAGGCCACATTTGGTGGTAATCTAGCTTTGTCTATTAAAATAAACAAACGTCCAGGTGTAATACACGCGCTTCGTCACGGTCACGTGTAGAGTTCAGGACACGCGCGCGCGGTGTTTAAAGTCACATCAACATTTGTAATGACCATAAACATCATGTTTTCTACTGTCTTTCTTTCACTCATACTGTTTATTTTCAGTAGCTACACTTTAAATGTTTTTATCACACAACTTTGACTTGTTTCAGGTTATTCGTTAGGCTAATGGTAAAAAATAATAAGTAAATGACTAAATTCTTTGACACTTAAAACTTTAAGGCAACTTTAAGTAAACATTTTTAACAGGCTAATAATAATAAGAAGTGTAATTCATGACTCGTTCCGTTTGTTTATGAAGGTGAAGCGTGAGGTTGGAGACGTCACAATATTGATCAATAATGCAGGGATTGTTACTGGGAAGAGGTTCATGGAATCTCCGGATGCGCTGGTGGAGAAAACTATGGAGGTCAACAGCCTAGCACACTTCTGGGTATCTATCTATCTATCTATCTATCTATCTATCTATCTATCTATCTATCTATCTGTCTATCTGTCTATCTATCTATCTATCTATCTATCTATCTATCTATCTATCTATCTATCTATCTATCTATCTATCTATCTATCTATCTCTATCTATCTATCTATCTATCTATCTATCTATCTATCTATCTATCTATCTATCTGTCTATCTATCTATCTGTCTGTATCTGCTCATGATATCCTGCTCTCCTCTCAGATGTATAAGGCGTTCCTGCCTGCTATGATTGCTGGTAATCGAGGTCATCTGGTCAGTATAGCGAGTTCTGCTGGACTCATCGGAGTCAATGGACTGGCAGGTACAGTAGATCTTCTCAGTTTAACACTAATATCAACAGTAATATCTCTCTCTCTCAGGAGGAAGTGTGTATTTCTCACTACATGTCCTCAGATTACTGTGCGAGTAAGTGTGTGCCGTCCTGAGATTACTGTGAGAGTAAGTGTGTGCCGTCCTAGGATTACTGTGTGAGTAAGTGTGTGCCGTCCTCAGATTACTGTGAGAGTAAGTGTGCGCCGTCCTCAGATTACTGTGAGAGTAAGTGTGTGCCGTCCTCAGATTACTGTGAGAGTAAGTGTGTGCCGTCCTCAGATTACTGTGAGAGTAAGTGTGTGCCGTCCTCAGATTACTGTGTGAGTAAGTGTGTGCCGTCCTCAGATTACTGTGAGAGTAAGTGTGTGCCGTCCTCAGATTACTGTGAGAGTAAGTGTGTGCCGTCCTCAGATTACTGTGAGAGTAAGTGTGCGCCGTCCTCAGATTACTGTGAGAGTAAGTGTGTGTCGTCCTCAGATTACTGTGAGAGTAAGTGTGTGCCGTCCTCAGATTACTGTGTGAGTAAGTGTGTGCCGTCCTCAGATTACTGTGAGAGTAAGTGTGTGCCGTCCTCAGATTACTGTGTGAGTAAGTGTGTGCCGTCCTCAGATTACTGTGTGAGTAAGTGTGTGCCGTCCTCAGATTACTGTGAGAGTAAGTGTGTGCCGTCCTCAGATTACTGTGAGAGTAAGTGTGTGTCGTCCTCAGATTACTGTGAGAGTAAGTGTGTGCCGTCCTCAGATTACTGTGAGAGTAAGTGTGTGCCGTCCTCAGATTACTGTGAGAGTAAGTGTGTGCCGTCCTCAGATTACTGTGAGAGTAAGTGTGTGCCGTCCTCAGATTACTGTGAGAGTAAGTGTGTGCCGTCCTCAGATTACTGTGTGAGTAAGTGTGTGCCGTCCTCAGATTACTGTGAGAGTAAGTGTGTGCCGTCCTCAGATTACTGTGAGAGTAAGTGTGTGCCGTCCTCAGATTACTGTGTGAGTAAGTGTGTGCCGTCCTCAGATTACTGTGAGAGTAAGTGTGTGCCGTCCTCAGATTACTGTGAGAGTAAGTGTGTGCCGTCCTCAGATTACTGTGAGAGTAAGTGTGTGCCGTCCTCAGATTACTGTGAGAGTAAGTGTGTGCCGTCCTCAGATTACTGTGAGAGTAAGTGTGTGCCGTCCTCAGATTACTGTGAGAGTAAGTGTGTGCCGTCCTCAGATTACTGTGAGAGTAAGTGTGTGCCGTCCTCAGATTACTGTGAGAGTAAGTGTGTGCCGTCCTCAGATTACTGTGAGAGTAAGTGTGTGCCGTCCTCAGATTACTGTGAGAGTAAGTGTGTGCCGTCCTCAGATTACTGTGAGAGTAAGTGTGTGCCGTCCTCAGATTACTGTGTGAGTAAGTGTGTGCCGTCCTCAGATTACTGTGAGAGTAAGTGTGTGCCGTCCTCAGATTACTGTGAGAGTAAGTGTGTGTCGTCCTCAGATTACTGTGAGAGTAAGTGTGTGTCGTCCTCAGATTACTGTGAGAGTAAGTGTGTGCCGTCCTCAGATTACTGTGTGAGTAAGTGTGTGCCGTCCTCAGATTACTGTGAGAGTAAGTGTGTGCCGTCCTCAGATTACTGTGAGAGTAAGTGTGTGCCGTCCTCAGATTACTGTGAGAGTAAGTGTGTGTCGTCCTCAGATTACTGTGAGAGTAAGTGTGTGCCGTCCTCAGATTACTGTGAGAGTAAGTGTGTGCCGTCCTCAGATTACTGTGTGAGTAAGTGTGTGTCGTCCTCAGATTACTGTGAGAGTAAGTGTGTGCCGTCCTCAGATTACTGTGTGAGTAAGTGTGTGCCGTCCTCAGATTACTGTGAGAGTAAGTGTGTGCCGTCCTCAGATTACTGTGAGAGTAAGTGTGTGTCGTCCTCAGATTACTGTGAGAGTAAGTGTGTGTCGTCCTCAGATTACTGTGAGAGTAAGTGTGTGCCGTCCTCAGATTACTGTGTGAGTAAGTGTGTGTCGTCCTCAGATTACTGTGTGAGTAAGTGTGTGCCGTCCTCAGATTACTGTGTGAGTAAGTGTGTGCCGTCCTCAGATTACTGTGTGAGTAAGTGTGTGCCGTCCTCAGATTACTGTGAGAGTAAGTGTGTGTCGTCCTCAGATTACTGTGAGAGTAAGTGTGTGTCGTCCTCAGATTACTGTGTGAGTAAGTGTGTGCCGTCCTCAGATTACTGTGAGAGTAAGTGTGTGCCGTCCTCAGATTACTGTGTGAGTAAGTGTGTGCCGTCCTCAGATTACTGTGAGAGTAAGTGTGTGTCGTCCTCAGATTACTGTGTGAGTAAGTGTGTGCCGTCCTCAGATTACTGTGTGAGTAAGTGTGTGCCGTCCTCAGATTACTGTGAGAGTAAGTGTGTGCCGTCCTCAGATTACTGTGTGAGTAAGTGTGTGCCGTCCTCAGATTACTGTGAGAGTAAGTGTGTGTCGTCCTCAGATTACTGTGTGAGTAAGTGTGTGCCGTCCTCAGATTACTGTGAGAGTAAGTGTGTGCCGTCCTCAGATTACTGTGTGAGTAAGTGTGTGCCGTCCTCAGATTACTGTGAGAGTAAGTGTGTGTCGTCCTCAGATTACTGTGTGAGTAAGTGTGTGCCGTCCTCAGATTACTGTGTGAGTAAGTGTGTGCCGTCCTCAGATTACTGTGTGAGTAAGTGTGTGCCGTCCTCAGATTACTGTGTGAGTAAGTGTGTGCCGTCCTCAGATTACTGTGAGAGTAAGTGTGTGCCGTCCTCAGATTACTGTGTGAGTAAGTGTGTGTCGTCCTCAAATTATTGTGAGAGTAAGTGTGTGCCGTCCTCAGATTACTGTGTGAGTAAGTGTGTGCCGTCCTCAGATTACTGTGAGAGTAAGTGTGTGCCGTCCTCAGATTACTGTGAGAGTAAGTGTGTGTCGTCCTCAGATTACTGTGTGAGTAAGTGTGTGCCGTCCTCAGATTACTGTGTGAGTAAGTGTGTGCCGTCCTCAGATTACTGTGAGAGTAAGTGTGTGTCGTCCTCAGATTACTGTGAGAGTAAGTGTGTGCCGTCCTCAGATTACTGTGAGAGTAAGTGTGTGCCGTCCTCAGATTACTGTGTGAGTAAGTGTGTGCCGTCCTCAGATTACTGTGTGAGTAAATGTGTGTCGTCCTCAGATTACTGTGAGAGTAAGTGTGTGCCGTCCTCAGATTACTGTGAGAGTAAGTGTGTGCCGTCCTCAGATTACTGTGTGAGTAAGTGTGTGCCGTCCTCAGATTACTGTGAGAGTAAGTGTGTGTCGTCCTCAGATTACTGTGAGAGTAAGTGTGTGTCGTCCTCAGATTACTGTGAGAGTAAGTGTGTGTCGTCCTCAGATTACTGTGTGAGTAAGTGTGTGCCGTCCTCAGATTACTGTGAGAGTAAGTGTGTGCCGTCCTCAGATTACTGTGTGAGTAAGTGTGTGCCGTCCTCAGATTACTGTGAGAGTAAGTGTGTGTCGTCCTCAGATTACTGTGTGAGTAAGTGTGTGTCGTCCTCAGATTACTGTGTGAGTAAGTGTGTGCCGTCCTCAGATTACTGTGTGAGTAAGTGTGTGCCGTCCTCAGATTACTGTGAGAGTAAGTGTGTGTCGTCCTCAGATTACTGTGAGAGTAAGTGTGTGTCGTCCTCAGATTACTGTGCGAGTAAGTGTGTGCCGTCCTCAGATTACTGTGTGAGTAAGTGTGTGCCGTCCTCAGATTACTGTGAGAGTAAGTGTGTGCCGTCCTCAGATTACTGTGTGAGTAAGTGTGTGCCGTCCTCAGATTACTGTGAGAGTAAGTGTGTGTCGTCCTCAGATTACTGTGTGAGTAAGTGTGTGTCGTCCTCAGATTACTGTGTGAGTAAGTGTGTGCCGTCCTCAGATTACTGTGTGAGTAAGTGTGTGCCGTCCTCAGATTACTGTGAGAGTAAGTGTGTGCCGTCCTCAGATTACTGTGTGAGTAAGTGTGTGTCGTCCTCAAATTACTGTGAGAGTAAGTGTGTGCCGTCCTCAGATTACTGTGTGAGTAAGTGTGTGCCGTCCTCAGATTACTGTGAGAGTAAGTGTGTGTCGTCCTCAGATTACTGTTAGAGTAAGTGTGTGCCGTCCTCAGATTACTGTGAGAGTAAGTGTGTGCCATCCTCAGATTACTGTGTGAGTAAGTGTGTGCCGTCCTCAGATTACTGTGTGAGTAAGTGTGTGTCGTCCTCAGATTACTGTGAGAGTAAGTGTGTGCCGTCCTCAGATTACTGTGAGAGTAAGTTTGTGCCGTCCTCAGATTACTGTGAGAGTAAGTGTGTGCCGTCCTCAGATTACTGTGAGAGTAAGTTTGTGCCGTCCTCAGATTACTGTGAGAGTAAGTGTGTGCCGTCCTCAGATTACTGTGTGAGTAAGTGTGTGTCGTCCTCAGATTACTGTGAGAGTAAGTGTGTGCCGTCCTCAGATTACTGTGAGAGTAAGTTTGTGCCGTCCTCAGATTACTGTGTGAGTAAGTGTGTGCCGTCCTCAGATTACTGTGT
>JARWKJ010000003.1:716438-721438 GCA_029959095.1 Rhinichthys osculus
CGGACCCATACTGTGACCACTCTGCACTTCTACATTCTGCACTTCTACATTCTGCACTTCTGTTTCATCCGGTATGAAGAAGTTTCCATTTTAATAATATCAACATTTTGCCTCTTTAACCATTGCACTTAATTTGCACCCAAGAAACCATTTCTGACTTTAGAGTTTAAATATTATAGATGGTGATTATGTGAAAATGTTTATATATATATATATATCTATTAACTATTTTTAATGACTTACTTAATGATTGTATAATGGAAGTAGTTGATTTGGTGTATTATTCTGGCTCTTACTAATAAATTGTCAATTATAGTATAGTTTGCTTCTTTTTTTTCTTAAAAATCTACACTTTTATGAAGACATAAATCAGCTCCACAAAAGCACTAAAACATTCGCATGATTTATGAAATATGTGTGTGTGTGTGTGTGTGTGTGTCAGGCCCGGCGCCACGAGGGGGAAAAAGGGGGCATTGCCCCCTCAGATCTGATTTGCGCCCCCTCAGTTTCATTTTTGTATTCATGGTTACAAATGAAATGTTTACCTTTTGAGCGGTAAATAAACATGGTTACGGGCTGGCGCCCATCTCACGTTATAGATCAAGATCAAGATTATTTATAAAGGTTTTAAACAACCAAACACACTCACTTACACGTTTTTGACAATCGGAATATCAGATAGTTGATGACATGGTAAGCAAGTTTGTTAATACTTTGAATAAAAAAGGAAAAACGAAATAAAAGCGATACACATCTGTCATTCATTATTGTGGCTGCGGTGTATCACGTGACAAATATGACGCGTTGCCATGGAAACATTAAGGGGGAACGTTCTAAAATAAAAACTCACTCTGGGGAGTCAGTTAGAATATTTTAAACTTAATCGTGAAAGAGTTCATATATGAATAATAAATGATGCTGGCTTATCTTTTTATTACGCGGTTACCTCTGCAGTTGCATATGGAGTGTTTTATGGAGCGCTGCATTTAAAAATCTGTTGTTCCAAAGGGAGGTGTGTATTGATTGTTAATTGATGGTATAACCTCAGTCATTTCATCCTGCAGCCGGGCCTGGTGTGTGTGTGTGTGTGTGTTAGAGATCGCGCTTCGTGAAGATCCGAACCCTTTGCGAATCATTTGTTTCGAACCAGTGAATCGGAGCGCGATTCAAACTGCCAGTCACGTGATTCCAGTAAACGAGTCTCCGTGAACCCATGAACAAGTAGATTTATTTTTTTACCTGATCTCGGATCAGTTTTTATACATTTGTATAATAAAAAGGAAGAATTCTAGTTAAAAGTCTCTTGTCTGATTAACCAAACTCTCCATAAAACTGACAAAACAAGCTCAACAATTTAATAAAATAACACGTATTATAGAGAAACTTCATATTTAATGGTATCAGATGATTTGTTAATTGCATTTAATAGATGACGGCTTCAATGAAACATTGCTGGTTTGTAAAATGTTTTTTTACTCATGTTTTGACTGAGTTTTCGCTGCAATTACACTGATCTGACCAGCAGGGGAGAGAGCCGCTTCCATCAGTGAATCATTTAGCGATTCAATTGATTCAAAAGCTTCGTTTCCCCCGTCACTGCACATCTAGTGTAAGGACAGTAAATGAGCTGCAATAAATACATTGTGGTCTCAGTTGAATTCTGCCTAATTCTACCTTAAAATCTATACAATACATATATATTATATATAAACATTTATATATGTAACTAAATATTCAGGCTAGATATGTAAAATTGTGTGCAGAAAGATCTAATAGGCATTAGAAATTGCAAGTCTGAAAAATTAGAAAATTCAAGTGTAGGGAGTCACTTGTCTTTGCGTAGGGTCAATTCTTAAACGTCTTTAGAAATATAATATTTGTAACTGTTAAATGCCCGCTGTTTGTGTGCGCAGTGCGCATGCGCCCCCATGTGGACACCACTGATGACGACTGAAAACTGAAATTAAATAATACTTTATATAAGTTCACAACGAGCTCAAAAGAACACACGCTTTATATATTAAAGCTTTTATTTATGTTAATTTAAATGCAAAAAGTTGTATATTGTCAATTAACTATGAATTATAAGTAATTATAATTCATATAATATAAATATAGCAAATTAAAACATAAATAACAAATCGTGGCTTAATTGCATCAGACTTACGTCACTTTGCTCGCAGCTGATTGGTCCAGTTTTGGTTTGCGAGAATGCAACAACAGAAAGCCACATTTTAACGCATAATAACGGGCTGTGTTTATTGTATTTCAAACTTCCCAGATCTTTGCAAACATGGTGTTTTTGAGACAAGTAGGAGAATTCCCAGGTTACCAGTTGTAACTACGAGCTCCACGAGAACGCTTACGGGATTAATCCGCTGTAAACTGCTGAACGTGGACGATCAGGCATTGGTGTTATAACATCATCAACATCATGCATTTCTGTAAACAATGCATCAATAAAAAAAAGCATTGAATGAAATATACTTGACAACACACACTCGTACTCAAAATACGTTCACATTTGAATGACTGAATACACATTAAATGATCTGATGATGTCACTGGAGGGTCTGATGATGTCAGCTGAGGGTCTGATGATGTCAGGGGAGGGTCTGATGATGTCAGGAGAGGGTCTGATGATGTCAGGGGAGGGTCTGATGATGTCAGGGGAGGGTCGGATGATGTCAGGGGAGGGTCTGATGATGTCAGGGGAGGGTCTGATGATGTCAGCTGAGGGTCTGATGATGTCAGGGGAGGGTCTGATGATGTCAGGAGTCGGTCTGATGATGTCAGGGGAGGGTCTGATGATGTCAGGGGAGGGTCTGATGATGTCAGCTAAGGGTCTGATGATGTCAGGAGTCGGTCTGATGATGTCAGGGGAGGGTCTGATGATGTCAGGGGAGGGTCTGATGATGTCAGGGGAGGGTCTGATGATGTCAGCTGAGGGTCTGATGATGTCAGGAGAGGGTCTAATGATGTCAGGAGTCGGTCTGATGATGTCAGGGGAGGGTCTTATGATGTCAGCTGAGGGTCTGATGATGTCAGGAGAGGGTCTAATGATGTCAGGAGTCGGTCTGATGATGTCAGGGGAGGGTCTGATGATGTCAGCTGAGGGTCTGATGATGTCAGGAGAGGGTCTAATGATGTCAGGAGTCGGTCTGATGATGTCAGGGGAGGGTCTTATGATGTCAGGGGAGGGTCTGATGATGTCAGGAGTCGGTCTGATGATGTCAGGGGAGGGTCTGATGATGTCAGGAGAGGGTCTGATGATGTCAGGGGAGGGTCTGATGATGTCAGGGGAGGGTCTGATGATGTCAGGAGAGGGTCTGATGATGTCAGGAGAGGGTCTGATGATGTCAGGAGTCGGTCTGATGATGTCAGGAGAGGGTCTGATGATGTCAGCAGAGGGTCTGATGATGTCAGCAGAGGGTCTGATGATGTCAGGGGAGGGTCTGATGATGTCAGGGGAGGGTCTGATGATGTCAGGGGAGGGTCTGATGATGTCAGCTGAGGGTCTGATGATGTCAGGAGTCGGTCTGATGATGTCAGGAGAGGGTCTGATGATGTCAGGAGTCGGTCTGATGATGTCAGGAGTCGGTCTGATGATGTCAGGGGAGGGTCTGATGATGTCAGGAGAGGGTCTGATGATGTCAGGAGTCGGTCTGATGATGTCAGGGGAGGGTCTGATGATGTCAGGGGAGGGTCTGATGATGTCAGGAGAGGGTCTGATGATGTCAGCAGAGGGTCTGATGATGTCAGGAGAGGGTCTGATGATGTCAGGAGAGGGTCTGATGATGTCAGGAGTCGGTCTGATGATGTCAGGAGAGGGTCTGATGATGTCAGGAGTCGGTCTGATGATGTCAGGAGTCGTCTGATGATGTCAGGAGTCGGTCTGATGATGTCAGGGGAGGGTCTGATGATGTCAGGGGAGGGTCTGATGATGTCAGGGGAGGGTCTGATGATGTCAGCAGAGGGTCTGATGATGTCAGGAGAGGGTCTGATGATGTCAGGAGTCGGTCTGATGATGTCAGGGGAGGGTCTGATGATGTCAGGAGAGGGTCTGATGATGTCAGCAGAGGGTCTGATGATGTCAGGAGAGGGTCTGATGATGTCAGGAGAGGGTCTGATGATGTCAGCAGAGGGTCTGATGATGTCAGGAGAGGGTCTGATGATGTCAGGGGAGGGTCTGATGATGTCAGCAGAGGGTCTGATGATGTCAGGAGAGGGTCTGATGATGTCAGGAGTCGGTCTGATGATGTCAGTAGGGTTTTCCTCCCAGTGCTGAGAGGATCTGGTCCCGCTCCTCTGCGTTCGGCATGTCGGGCTTGACTCCGTCTCTGCGGCGCTGAAGCATCACTGTGTGCTGAGACCGGGAGAGATCAGGTTTATTCTCCACAACAAACACTCATGCACTTCTTGATGTTCTTCATACATAATTAATTTATTTTTATTGAAATGAAATGCACATACTATATTTTAGTTCAATGATGTTTTTTTATTTAATATTTTAGGGGATATTATGGTGCTAAATTATATTTATGCAATAGTTATAATGCATTATATTAATCCCTTTTTGAGTATAGAGTATGAAAATTAAAATCTCCAACTTAAACTTGTGGAGTACAGGCTGAAGTGTGGTCTCTATTTAAAGAAGACACCTGGCAGATTATTGCTGAAGTGAAAACTGCAAAAAAAAAAAAAAAAAATTTGGACTGAAAATGCACATAAATACTATTTTCAGTTTTTATAGAAAATACAAAAATAAAACTGCAAAAAAAAAACAACCCATAAATCTAAACAAGTTGTGTTTCAAATGTGAGGCTGATCTCAGTAAATGAGCGTTCAGTGAGCGTGTTTAAGTGCAGTACCGAACGCTTCCACTAGAGGAAAATAGTCTCTCATTATTTTCCAATGCGTCGTTTTTAAACGCGAGCAGTTCAAGTGCAACTACTCTTTCCGGCCCATTAACCCTTTACCAAGAGTCCTGCCATTCCAGA
>JARWKJ010000003.1:728938-806438 GCA_029959095.1 Rhinichthys osculus
TGAGTGTGTGAGTGAGTGAGTGAGTGTGTGAGTGAGTGAGTGTGTGAGTGAGTGTGTGTGTGTGAGTGAGTGTGTGTGTGAGTGAGTGAGTGTGTGAGTGAGTGAGTGTGTGAGTGAGTGAGTGAGTGAGTGAGTGAGTGAGTGAGTGAGTGAGTGTGTGAGTGAGTGAGTGAGTGAGTGAGTGTGTGAGTGAGTGAGTGAGTGAGTGAGTGAGTGTGTGAGTGAGTGAGTGTGTGAGTGAGTGTGTGAGTGAGTGAGTGAGTGAGTGAGTGAGTGAGTGAGTGTGTGAGTGAGTGAGTGTGTGAGTGAGTGTGTGAGTGAGTGAGTGAGTGTGTGAGTGAGTGAGTGTGTGAGTGAGTGAGTGAGTGAGTGAGTGAGTGAGTGAGTGAGTGTGTGAGTGAGTGTGTGAGTGAGTGAGTGTGTGAGTGAGTGTGTGAGTGAGTGTGTGTGTGAGTGAGTGTGAGTGAGTGAGTGAGTGAGTGTGTGAGTGAGTGTGTGAGTGAGTGAGTGAGTGAGTGAGTGAGTGTGTGAGTGAGTGAGTGAGTGTGTGAGTGAGTGAGTGTGTGAGTGAGTGTGTGTGTGTGAGTGAGTGTGTGTGTGAGTGAGTGAGTGTGTGAGTGAGTGAGTGTGTGAGTGAGTGAGTGAGTGAGTGAGTGAGTGAGTGAGTGAGTGAGTGAGTGAGTGTGTGAGTGAGTGAGTGAGTGAGTGTGTGAGTGAGTGAGTGTGTGAGTGAGTGAGTGAGTGAGTGTGTGAGTGTGTATTGTGTTGAAAACATCAACAGAAAGCGCTCAGATCTAGAGTGTCTGGTGTTTTGATGATCCAGATGTAGATGTGGAGAGTAGGAGTGGAGTGTGTGTAGTATAGTAGAGATGTTGCGATGGTGTGTGTGTGACTGTGGGTGAGAGTGTGTGTGTTGTGGGACTGACCTCGATGCACGGGTTACTGTCCTCGTCACGAACCTTCCTAGCGCTCGATCGTCCGGCCATCCTTCAGCATCAGTGATCGCTGTCCCACGAGAGACGGGAGTATGAAGATCAGGACAACTAGAGCTGCGAGATTATGATGATAACAAAACTGTTCAATTAAAACACACTGTTGATGACAAATATGATGAGGAAAAATAACACGTGCAGATTAAACATTCATTTCTGTGGAAAATCAACATCTAAAAAGGAATATGATCCCTTCAAATAATCCTATTACTTAATAAAGTTTCCCATTTATTAGCTAGTCTAGTCAGTTTTATAAATTTGTAGACATTTAATGACACATTTGTATATTAAAAAGGAACATTTGCCCTTATAAATTTGTAGACATTTAATGACACATTTGTATATTAAAAAGGAAGATTTGCCCTTAAAAGTCTCTTAAAGTTTAAACAAGCTCTCCATAAAATTAACAAAACAAAACTGCATGCATAAGAAAAACTAATTTTCAAATTCTTGATAAATAGGGATATATTACATTGACAAAAAAAGTTATTGCAATTATTTTGACATGTGTGATTTCTATTTGAAATGCAAATACGACAATCTCATATGAAAACGGTGTCTATTAATTGTGCTTTAACTTTAATTTTACATTCAATTTCATTAATTATTAGCTTTTTATATTGTCCTGCAGTTCCCTCGCAGACCGCTAGGGGAAACCCTGAGTCTGGACAAAACGTGGCCACTATAAAGAAGGTCAAATACTCTTCGAGATCATTTCTTGAACATTTCCTGAAGGGAACCAGAATGCGAGGATGTTCAGAAAAGTCATAATCAAGTTTATCCGGTACTAGCGAACATTTTATAATAATTATATTTGCCAACAACGCAAATAGGCTACTGTGAAAATTTACATATTAAACCTTCCAAATATATATTTTATGGATTGCGGTAACTAATGTATTTTTGCATAGTTAAAAAGTATGAGATGACGTAAAGTATTAAAGCGGCAATTTAAACGGCATTGATACTTTGCGTCATAACGTATAAAGAAAACGAATTTAGATCTCCACGCATACAATAAACGCCTCAGAGTTAAAAACCATAACGAGCACTTCGTCGTACTTTAAATCGCTTCAAAACAAACAGTAATCTCAGTCAAACTAACTCAAAATAACGTGAAGACCGGCGATTTAGCCCTGCTTAAAGTAACGTAACGTATAACTTCTAATAAATTACAATAAAAAGGAACACGCTCTATGGCAAAACACGAGCTGTGTTTGTCACTGACAACAGTACGTTAAGTTTAACGTCGCAAATACTTACATTTTTGTCGCACAAGAACACTCAACCTTCCCTCATGTCATGTCAGAGACGCACGTAACGTCTGTCACAACAACACAACGCAGCCTAACTATTTGTAGGTGATTGACAGGCGTCGACGACCAATCAAACTGCAGGACGGAAAGCGTCACCGGTAACAGTCGCGTGAATTGTCACCTCTTCCATCCAATGGGATTCGGAAGATAACTGTTTTACCCGCCTATTGATTAAACAGATATTTACACGAAGTGGCAGCGATTGACAGAACCACCGACGAGTCCTACATTTGAGATTTTCCGAAGGGGAAAGTCAGTGGCGGTGAAATCAGAAAATGACAGTTTGTTACACAAATCACGAGCGCGAGGGAGGAGGGCGTATCGGTGGGCGTGGCCTGGGCTGGGGTTTGGTTGCATCGCAGCGCATATACACAATGGCTGCTGGAAAGAGGGGAAAGCAAACAATTTTTAGGCCCGCCGCGTCTAGCAAAAAATATGAGAAAAAAATTATTAAAAATCCGGGAAATAGTTGAAAGTCAAGAAAAACACCCTAGAAAGGATGTTAACGCTCCTACGGTGAGTTTCACGCATATTACGAAAATTGTTACGGCGTTCTTTAATTAAAATATCGGGGTTATTCAAATTATGAGAGAGGGGAGAGCAAGAGGGGGGGGGGGGAAAGTTTCGTGTTAATCAGCGCAGAGTCTGAAACTGAAGAGAACAGCAATGAAAGACTGAATTATACAGAAGATCGAACATTATTCTGGTGTTTGTTTCTGTCAAGTCACTTTGCGCGCGGACGAATGTCAATAAACAGAGAAGTGGTTGTAAAAAGTTGCAAAAAGTTTTTGAAACATTAGTTTTCTCTGGGAATAATAGCGACGGGATAGCGTGGCGAACTCACGCGCGTGTTTAAACGCTAAAAAGTGCGCGCCGCGCGAAACTTCTGACAGGATTTGTGATACAAGGACCTTTCCGTGTTTAATAAACACGCGGTTTAATTTCGACACAGAGTTCGCAGTGTGTGAGTCGCGGTCAGTGTGTTTGTTGACTATATTAGGGGTGTCATTGAGTCACTATAGCGAGAGAAGCTGCTTGTCAATATCGCAAACAACCAAAATGGTGGGAGAAGTGAAGGACTAACTAATTATTATGAGATGCTCTGAGAGAAAGTCCCACTGTGATCAGGATGCGATTGGTGGATCATAAACATCAAAGCACATAATGATGATTTAATGGACACTGGGAGATCAGTCATATATAATATCAGAGTTATTAGTTGATATTAGACGCGGGTGTGGTGCGCTTCTCCAGAATCTCAGCGCAGATTTATAGCTCACAATCAATAGTTTCATATGCTCGTGCATGTGATGATGGCGCTCGTGCGGCATTCATGATCGAACTGTTAAAATCGGGGAAAAGTCTATTTTTAATGTGCAGTCGTTTCAATGTTTATTTGTTCATGTGTGTGTGTGTGTGTGTGCGAGTATTTCTATATTAGTATAAGGTGTATTTTATGCTTCGCATCTCATCTGCGGGAGTTATTGCACCTCCACCCCCCGATGCTCTTGTTTAGGGCTTCGAGCTGACGGGGGTCACCGGGTTTACCGGGTTTACCGCGCGGTTGTTACGGATGTTCTTCTGTTGCTGCGAGTGGAAGAAAGTTCGCACAGAACACGTCAGAGGTTTCCCGCGCAGAACCGGTGTCGCAGAAAGAGATTTAGCGTCATAACAGCCTCATATTCACACATGTACACCTCATAATGCTTGTTTAATCTCTTGTCTAAACGGTGAAATGATGTTGGACTGCGTAATGAAATCACTGTAAAAAATAAAATCAGTCGGTAAAATGTACTGTATTTTCTGAAGGCTATTTTACAGGTGTTTCATAGATATTTTATTGTGTACTACTATCATTTACTGGATAATAAGTACAGTAGGCTATATGTTCCGTTCCGTGTTTGTTTTACAAATAAGATTTGGTGCAGCAATATGACTTTGAAGATTAGTTCATCAATGTAGATTGTTTTATGTTTTTTTGTTTAGTTTTGTTTGCTTAATTTTCGCTGAGAACTAAATGTTTTATTTGGTATAATTTAAAACTGTTCAATCACAATTTAATCAGGTTGCTATTGAAGTTCTGACAGTTCTTTCTCTTGTATGGATTATTTCTTAGATGCATCAAAATATGTGTAACTAAATGATGAAACTCTGCAGGCATTAGTCATATTGCCCAAAGAGACCTAAAATGCAATATACATATATTTTATTATTATTATTATTATTTTTACATAACTGTAGCCTACTACAGACCAGAAATGTGTTTAAAAATATAAGAATATTTTCGGGAAAGTATATATATATTTTTTCTAGTTTATACCTAAATATATAGTAATTTAAGCTAAATTCATTGTATAACTGTATCATATATCTCTTAATTTCTTTTATAACTGTTTTAATATTCCTTGCTTTTGTTTTGTGATTATTTCAATTCCTTTCTGTGAAGCACTTTGTATTGCCATAGTGTATGAAATGTGCTATATAAATTAACTAGCCTTGCCTTAAATATATTAGCCATTTAATTAGCATAGTAAGCATTACCAAAATTGAAATACTAAAATTTTGATGCCATTTAAGTAATTTTACATATTTTTATGAATAATAGAAATGAAAGAGCTGATTAGATGTTAGAAGGCATATGAGAATAAATTAATAAGTAAGAATAAATTGGTTTAAACATTTTATTTATTTATTTATTTATTATAATTTTTTTAAAATGCTTAAATATTTACAGAGTTGTTAGATATAGTGCCTAATCCAGCATGGAACAGTTATAAAGGAAAAGTGTGAGAGAAAACATTTATTCTGGCTGGAATTAAACATTAAAGCTTTATATTGACTTTTCATTGGCAATATTCAGCTGAAATAGGAAAGACGCACACGGAATGAATTGTGTGAAGTGAGGGGTTTATATAGCATTAAAAACGTCTTAAACTATTGTGAGGTAAATTTATAAAGTGATTTTATACATTCATAAAGTGAATGCAATCCCAAGGCGTTGTAAACGAGAAGGTGCGATCAGTGCGAAACACTGCTGAGGTTATTAAAGAGTTACTAGATTCTGACGGGTCGAACACGACAACGGTGTACTAAAAACGGAAAGTTTTTCCTTTGAGTTTTTCTCGTACAGACGAGTCAAAACGATCACGGATCCATGAAAACGATTAAAAACGCTGTATTCTCCTGCTAGGCCAGTAGGTGGCGATGTCACCTTGTAAATAAACACTACACGCCTATAGATTGAACTTGTAATACGCATGACGTCACCGTCTTCACAAATTTGCGTTTTTGTACTTTATACGGAGACGATAACGTATAGTTTTCAAAAGCTTGCGTTTTCAGACTCCCAAAACGCAGATGTCGTGTAAATGAACGGCCGTAAATGCATACAAAGTTTTTACTTGACATCGGTGTCGTGTAAACGGCCCCTTAGGGGTTGTCATGCGCATGCATGTTACGTGCTCACTCTAGTGTTTCTTTACAAAGTGACATCGCCATCTACTGGCCCGGAGGCAGAATAAAAGCGTTGTTAACAGTTCTCGCGGATCCGTATGAACGGGGATCATTTTGACAATGTTGTCGTCTGTACGCGGAAAACTGAAAGGAAAAACTTTTACGTTTTAGTACATCGTTGTCATGTAAACGTACCCTAAAAGAATGAGATCAAAAACAGACTACTAGCAATGTGTTAGTTCATGCTAGCAATGTGCTAATCCATGCTAAAACATGCTAGCAATGTGTTAACTCTTGTTAGAAACTTGTTAGCAAAGTGCTATTTCATGCTAAAAACATACTAGCAATGTGATAATCAATCGTGGAAAAACATGTTAGCAACTTGCTAAAAATGTTAGCAATGTGCTAGAACATGTTAACAACGTTTTATTGACTGAATAAAATCTTCAAACTTCAAGCTTTTCAAAGTAATGTCATCAAACTTTACTAGTTTTAGCTAATGTATATATTAAATTGTAAGTTATTGTTATTATATGGAGTTTTGGCTTCAGAAAAAGCAGTAAAATCTCTAAAGAGTCTTTTGTAATGTTTGTTTTTGTTGCTCTCTATTTCTCAGGGCCTTGCGTCTCTGCTGTGTTGACGATTGGGGCTTTTACGCGCTCTCTGTGCCGGGACGTATCGCTCGTGTCCAACGCATGGCTTGCTGTCGCTAGGTTGCCATGGCAACAGTATCTCCCAACGACGCGGCAGAACACTGTCGAGCGAGGAAGAGGAGAGTAGAGGGGAAAGCGAGGAAGAACTTCTCCTGTCAGTTGTGCGAGAAGGCCTTCAACAGCTTGGAGAAGCTGAAGGTACACTCGTACTCCCACACGGGGGAAAGGCCGTATCGCTGCACACACACCGACTGCACCAAGGCCTTCGTCTCCAAGTATAAACTCCTACGGTAGGTACTTGTATTCTAACAAACCATTTACTGCCCATTATAGGTCTCTGATGCGAACCCACTCTCTCTGAATTTGTACATAGGCGAGTTACCCTTTCTTTTGACACCTCATTTCCCTGAAAACTCACCAAAATTACATATTTAAAAAAAAAATCTTCATATATCTTGAATGTAACTCGACACCCTTGCCTCATTTAGTATGCGTGGTTCTATGAATATGCAGATGAGCCCCGCCTCCACTCACTCACTCACTCAGAGATCCACTGGTTGACGATCACACGTTGATCTGATTGGTTACAAGGTCGTTTGTGACGTCAGAAACACCAGCGATTTCAAACCGTGTTTTTGAGACTGTCTTTGGTTCACTGCAGTTTTAAGGAGGAAATACTCAGCAATGCTGTCGACTTATGAACTTACACATGGTGTGTCTTATGGTGCGTTCACACCGGACGCGAATAGAGCGTCAGGCGCGAGTGATTTCAATGTTAAGTCAATGCAAAGACACGTTACGCGCGTAAAAAATTCCTGCGGCGCGAATTGAGCGTCTGGCGCATTAAGCGCGTTACGCGCGAATGATTTAGTTAGTGCTATTTGTGCATTCACGCGTTTGACGCGAATTCGCGTCTGCCGCCTGAGTTGAAAAATCTGAACTGCTGCGTCAATTCGCGCCGCGTTAACCAATCAGGAGCCTAGCTGCTTGCTGCTGTCACGTGGTGAAGTATCTGGATACTTCAATAAATTATTTTGTAATATGTGACTGTGGTTCTAATGCACAACAAAGCAAATATTTTATCACATAAAACTTGATTTCAATATATGAGACATATTCATTTTGTATTGAATGCTATTTATTCCATATCTAGATTATATGAAATATTATTATAATGTAAAGACAACCAACATATAAGTTCGTGTCTGGACAGTGATGTGTGAGAGAGAGAAAAAAATCACAGGACAGATTAATCACTTTTGGAGGCTGGCTTCGTTTATTATCAAAACAAAAATAAATGACAGATTAGGTGGATGCGGGCGAGGGTGAACCTCGCGCCGGCTGTAGAGCGCGGGCTCGACAGGCATAGACCACTCGAGGCCGAGGGCTTATACGGCCTACGCTGTCCTCGTCAGCGTCCTCACCGCTAGCTCCTGGAGCAAATTGTGAAACTCCTGAAACCCTCCGGAGGGTCTGGTGGATGTCCCTTACGCAGCTGTTTCTGCTCTCCAGAGCATATACGAGCGGTGACTCTCTCGAATAATGCTAATGCTAATGCTCGATAAACATCTAAAAAGATGGCCGCCAACGGGTTTCGAAACTTTCGCCTCCGGATTTCGCCTCTGACGCGCGTAAATTTCGCTTCAAACTTTTGTTGTTACGCGCGTCAATTTCGCCATCGACACGCGAATTAACACAAAGTGGTCAAGCGTCAAACTAGACGCGGTAGACGCGAATTTGACGCGCTATTCGCGTCCGGTGTGAACGCACAGTAAAAGCATATTAAAAACACCATATAGACACATAAACAACATTAAAAGCTGGATTTTCCCAACAGGGCGACTTTAATGATTACTTTCACCTGTTCTCCAATTAATTATAAAATTACACTTTCTCTCCTCTTGATAAAAAAAAAAAAGAATAAATAATTGCAGTGCGTTAGATTAAACTGAGAAGGGTCATAGCACTTGCATATTGTTGTCCTACTGTTAGTTTAACTGCTTCTATTCTCATTTGTAAGTTCCTTTGGATAAAAGTAAATGTAATTTGCTCTTTTGTTCTTCTGTATATTTAAAGCCTGTCTTTATTCAGCTCTTTGTTCGGGGTCCTCAATGTTAAGGTGTTGTGAAGTCCGTTTTCCTGAGTGTTCCTGTGTATTTTTGAATTAAACACTGTTTCCTTGGATTATTCCTGTCGTAGTCTTCGTTAGATATAACAGCCCATTACCCAAAACACAGAACCAAATACAGTATTTTTGCTGCATTTTTTGCTGACAACTCCCTGGACACCAAACGCACTCTCCCGACCGCTCGCTCGCTCAGGGCACGCCTCCCAGGGAGTGGTCATCGTGACAACTTGCCGCATTCGTGACTCCAGCCCCATTCCAGACTCAGAGCCCAGTCAGCCTTCCCCTGTGCCCACCACAGACACGGAGCCAGAGCCTGCCTCGGACAACGAGCCAAAAGACCAACCTGAGCAGTACCCCGTCCCGGAGCCTGAGCCCAACGACGTGACCAGGTGTGCGAGCCGGCAACAACGTCTATCCCCGAGGGAGTTCTTGTGGTATTCGTGGGCATGGAATGGAGCCCCGCCCACACCCCCGCCACTGGTGCTGAGCTGCCACTGGTCTCTGACTGTGAATTATTCCGCTTAATCTCCCTTCACCGCTGGTTCCGCCTAGCCGAGTTTCCTGTTTCTACACTGGTCCCGCTCTGGGGTGCGTTTCCCAAAAGCATCGTTAGCCCAGTATAGTCGCAAGTTCCGTCGTTATCAGCATAGGTCAACGAGTCTGTGTTTCTCGAAACCATCATTCCAACTAACATTCGCAAACGGCATCGCAAAGTTGTGTGTTTGGAACGACAGCTCTCGACCTGTGGTTAGAAGCAGAGTTTCTTGTTTGCATGACATGTGGACTCAATAAATCCTTATCTTGAGCAAAATAAGCAAGCTGACATTCAGTACAACCTGTATCTTTAATTTATTTTGTCATTTTTGTCATTTTTGAAGAGTGCGCATGTGCGTACCTGCTCTAGTACGTAAGAACGAGCCTATGATTGAATTCGTAAATAAAGCAAAATAACTGTTCTTAATTATAGCAAGACATCTAGCATTAATTCGATCTCAAACAGATTAATTAAAAGTAGTTATTACTCCCTTACGTGCGTGACATCATTAACCAACGTGGTTTAACGACCGATTTGCGACAATACGGTTGTGGGAAACAGTCGTGACTAGATAGTGGCCTCCCTCTCTCACCTCCTCTACCAAAGCCAGCCCGTTCTCCAAAACCTGTCACCGCTGTTTTCTGTCAGTCCCTCGGCTCATGCACAGTTCCATCTGGTGGTGTGGATCCGCCTCAAACCTTCCAGTCCCCAGCTCCATCTTGGTGTGAGGAACCCCTCTCTCTGCCTCCAGCCACTGAGCCCTGGACTCCACCTCGGGCCTCCGACCCTTCAGTTCCATCTTGGCTCCATGCTCCCTCGTCTCGACCGGGGTCCCTCCTCCCACTGGCTCCTTCGTTCCTCCATCTTCACCTTGGTCAGGCGTCACCCTGTTTCCACCATGGGATTCCTGGCCTCCGGCCATGCCTCAGCCCTCCATCCCTAATGACCATTGGTTCCGCCATCCCTCCGGCTCTGCCGTTGTCCTCGTTGCTCCGACTCCACCACGGTCTTCCAGGTCCCCGCCTCTGCCTCTATCCCGAGAGCCGTCAACTCCACCTTGGCCCTCCAGACCTGCACTGTCACCCTGGATCTGTGTCTCCTCAGCTCCGTTTGGATCTCTACCACAGCCGGCTCTGTCACAGGAGATCGCATCCCTGGTCCCTCATCCTAGGCCTCCGCCATGGCTCCCCCTCCTGCGACCTTGCATTGGATCATCTTGCTGGCTTCCTGCTCTTGGCTCCTCCTGGTCCTGGCTACTCCTGCTCTTGGCTACTCCTGCTCTTGGCTATTCCTGCTCTTGGCTACTCCTGCTCCTGGCACCTCCTGCTCCTGACTCCTCCTGCCTACTCCTGCCCCTGGTTACTAGTGTTTCTGGCTTCTCCTCCTCCTGGCTACTCCTGCTTCTGTCTTCTCCTGCTCCTGACTCCTCCTGCTCCTGGCTCCTCCTGCTCCTGGCTAGTCCTGCTCCTGACTCCTCCTGCTCCTGGCTCCTTCTGCTCCTGGCTTCTCCTCCTCCTGACTCCACCTGCTCCTCCTGGCTCCTTCTGCTCCTGACTCCTCCTGCTCCTGGCTCCTGACTCCTCTTGCTCCTGGCTACTCCTGCTCCTGGCTGCTACTCCTCCTGGCTCCTCCTGCTCCTGGCTTCTCCTGCTCCTAGCTCCTCCTGCTCCTAGATCCTCCTGCTCCTAGCTACTCCTGCTCCTGGGTACTCCTGCTCCTGGCTACTCCTGCTCATGGCTCCTCTTGGCTACTGCTCCTAGCTCCTCCTGCTCCTGGCTCCTCCTGCTCCTACTGCTCCTCCTTCTCCTGGCTCCTCCTGCTCCTGGCACCTTCTGCTCCTAGCTCCTCCTGCTCCTGGCTACTGCTCCTGGCTAGTCCTGCTCCTGGCTACTCCTGCTCCTAGCTCTATTTTGATTTAGTTTTCATTTTGTTTAAGTCATGTTCCTGTTTGCCTGTATACCCTGTCATTTGACCTAGTTTCCTGTATGTTTGATTAACGATTCCTTTCACCTGTTCTCCAGTTAATTTGCTCTTTTGTTCCTCTGTGTATTTAAGTCCTATCTTCATTTAGTTCTTTGTTCGGGGTTATCAATGTTGAGGTGTTGTGAAGTCTGTTTCACAATATGAAAATAGTATATAGTGTTTTCATAGAGTTCTTCGTAAAATCTAAACACATTTTCCAAGACTCAATTTCATTAGTGGCTTTCGCACCAGAAGAACCTTTTCATAGTTGCTGGAACTATTGGCTGAAGTACCTGGTTTTTGGCATGTTTGCACCACAGAAACTAGGAACGATTTTAGTTCTATGAACCCCTTTTGGAGGAACTAATTTAGCTCCTACTCTAGAGTTGGGTCTAAACCAGCACTATAGGAACTACCAGTGACTTAAGTGTACACTGATACACTGTCCATCACCCGCCATTTTTTAAAAAAGCTGTGTAAAAACACAGATTATAGCCTATATATTTACTCCAGAAACTAACTCTATAAACATGTAAAACAGTGATAGATGCGCCTCTTAACCTTTACGCTGAGAAAAAAATCCAACGCAACTTTGAGGGGACCAAGAGAAACATGATTATGTGTTTCTGCTCAGCTAGCGACACTGGATATCAATCACACGGCAAACACTAATAACTTTTCAAATACTGTCTACTTTCTTTGTCTAACAGTTCTATCTAATAATGTATTAGACAGGACTGTTAGACAGATCGTAAACTAATGAACACAGAGAATGTGAGCACTGTGAGCTCAGGCTCTGGCGTTCTCAGCGCCGTCAAAATAAAAGTCACTACAAGAAGTGCGGCTTACGTCACTTCAGAGTTCCTACTGGCGGTGCGAATGTAACCAGGAAAATGTTCCTAAGGGAACCATTAGTTCTCGGGAACCACCCTGGTGGCTAGGTTAGGTGAACGATGAACTAAGTTCCTAGAACTACCCGGTGTGAAAGGCCCCTGTTATATGACATTTGGTCATCAAAAGGAATAGCTCCTGGTATGGTCAGTGTACACTAATGCATATTTGTGTCCATAGGCACATGGCCACACACTCGCCAGAAAAGACCCACAAGTGCAGCTACTGCGAGAAGATGTTCCACCGTAAAGATCACCTGAAGAACCACCTCCACACACACGACCCCAACAAGGAGGCTTTCAGCTGCACGGAATGCGGCAAGAGCTACAACACCAAACTTGGCTTTCGAAGGCACCAAGCCCTTCACGCTGCTCACCGTGGAGACCTCACCTGCCAGGTGTGTCTGCAGTCATACCCGAGCACTCCCCTGCTGCTGGAACACCTGCGCGGGCATGCTGGGAAAAGCGCTACCGCGACTAAAGAGAAGCGACATCAGTGCGAACACTGCGAACGGCGCTTTTACACCCGTAAGGACGTGCGACGCCACTTGGTGGTGCATACGGGACGCAAGGACTTTCTGTGCCAGTATTGCGCTCAGCGATTCGGCCGTAAGGACCATCTTACCCGCCATGTTAAGAAAAGCCACGCTCATGAGCTGCTAAGGGTGAAGGCGGAGCCTGTCGATTTAATGGAGTCTCAATCCTCACCAGCTTCCGGGCCACTCACGCTAAGATATCCACTTGGTCATGCTTCTTACTCGCCAACTCCGCCGCTAAGAGCAGAGCTCGAAAGCTATCTCCTCGAGCTACAGGCTGAAGATACACCCAAGCTGAGCGCTTCCGCCACGGTGACTGGAGAGACGACGTCGTCCCTGGACTTTCTGTCCCCACTGTTTAATTTTCTGCCTTACAGCCAGGGGGCGGGGCCTACTTTGGGAGTGGCTTACAACCAAGAGGAGGGGCTGCTGGCCACGCCCATCCAAGACACACCGGAGCCTCTTAGCCTTCTTCACACAATCTCACACTCGCAAAGCAATGCACTCGCTCCCAGTTACACACACCCACCATCTCTGAATACAACCACCACCCTGCCTCGCTTCCACCAAGCCTTCCAGTAGCCCAAATACATTCACAAACAAACAAAGTGCACTTTTTATCATCAACTTAGCTCTTAATCAAGTTCGAACAAGCACAGTCCAACAAATCACCGCATTTTGAAGGAAAGTAGGGATGCTCCGATATGAACATTTTGGCCGATACCGATAACCGATAACACTTTATATTTGATAACCGATATATTGGCTGATAAATCTAAATCCAAATTTTGATATAATTTTTGAGAACCTGATTACAAAAACACAAGTTTCAGAATTAAAAGCCACGTCCCAAACAAACAATTATCTCATAATAATTTTATGTAGCCGATATGACACACTCGCGCTGCACATGTTGCACGTAACTGTATTTTCCTTTTTTGAAGTGAGTCCAATCATATTTCAAGCAATTCAAAACCATCATGTTGAACAGTGAAGGGTCTCTCAGCTGAAGGAGACAATTCCATTATTTATCGGTATTAGGCCGATAACGATAGCATTAAAAATGAACATATATCGGCTGATACTGATATGGTGGCCGATATATCGTGCATTCCTAAAGGAAAGTCTTGAGGACAGTATCACACGTTTGCTCATTCAAGAGATTACAGATGCATTACTCATTTTATGTTCTAGAGGTGTTTACTGTAACTGAATGTTAAGAAGCAGAGCTCAGTTTGCAGTGACGTTTAGCTCTCAAAATGCCGACAGAGACAGTGCATAGTTTTAATGTCCTCTCATAATTAACACTAGCGGTGTCGAAGTTCCATCAAAGCTAAAAGATCATTGATCTAATGTTGTTTCCATCTCTTTGTTTGTTGTATGGAACTGTTGGGTACTGATCTACCAGCGTTTTAGTGACCATGTCACAACTATTTACAGCCAAAGGCAACCAAAACCTTCATAGCTATAGAGAGGAAGGCTCATCTCGTTATGTTTTTTGTTTTTTGATGGCTGTTTGCCTTCATGCTGCTGCTCGTTGTAAGGGCCTCAAAGGACACCAGCGCAGGAATGCTTCACAATTCACACCAACAAAGGGAAAGAAGGACGAAGAATCACACACACACACACACACACACACACACTCTTACTTTATTCAACCTCATCCACCCGAATGCTGGCTGTTGCACTGATCAAGGCTAACGATGAACCAGTTTCTGCTGTCTCGGCTTATAAAACTCCAAAATACAATCTGTGACATCACCTTGACTTCTCTCTGAACATAAGCTGAAGATTTAGTCTCTAAATCAAATGAAGGTTTTTCGCATTGACAGCGATTTTGCTAAAGTCATTCGTTTTTCAGTGAGAGCTGGCGATTCGAGGCGACACAAGGGACTCGACTTTATGCAAATGGCCAGTGACGCAATGTGTCGGCTACTAACGGGAGTCCGCATAGATATGATGTGATCGGTCACATGATCTGTCCCAGAATGCAGCAGTTGAGTAGGAATGCCTCAGTATGAGTGGGGAGGGAGTGAAGTCAAAATGGTTGAGATTCACTGCTCTAGAGACCAGTGTTGGGGGTAAAGCTTTACAAGTAACTTAAGTTGCGTAACTTGCGTAATCAGATTACTTGTTTAAAGTAACGAGTAAAGTAGCGCATTACTTTTAAATTGAAAACTCTTTGGGGCCCTATCATACGCCAGGCGCGACGCAAGAGTTTTTTGCTAGTTTCAGCCCAACGCACTTTTCATTTTTTTTACGTCCTGCGTCACATTGTTTAAATAGCAAATGCATTTTGAGGAACTGAAATTGCTCTAAAGTCAATGACACAATATTTTTTTTGTTATTTAAAGAGGGCGTTAGTAATATGAGCCTATAGGCGGGTCCACAACGCGCTTATTACACACACACACTCTGCATATTACACTCACTTTGTCCCGTAGATGCTGTGCTTGCACGCGTTAACATCACACACACACACACACACACACACAGCTTTAATCTCGCGCATGAGCAGATCAGTTTCCTTGCTAGAGAAGCGAAGTCTTTCCGCTTGCTAATTCCGCCATGTAAACAACAAATCCGCCAACGCGAGCGCAACTGGCTTTTAAAGAGAATGGTAGACGAGACTCTGATTGGTTTATTCCACGTTACTCCCAAAACACACCCATTACTCATTAAGAGAATAGGACGACCCTTTTAGACCAGCGCCGGGAGCACCGACCATTTGTCCCGTCGTTAAACTAGCAAAAGTGGATTCGGACGCCATAAGTGCACTTGCGCCGTACGCTTTAGACCATGAGCTTAGATCGCTAAAATAGGGCCCTCAGAGTTACAAATATCTGAGTTACTGTTTCAAATAAAGTTACGCAAGTAACTTTTTTCCCCCCATTTATTGACCTCTACTGTACAATCATGAATTTGCTTTTTCTTCAGCCTGAGGCTTATTCAATTCACTTTTGCTGTGAAAAAATGCCTTTACATTTGCCAATAATAGAACTTTTTTTTTTGTTATTAAAAAATAAACCAGCAAGCCCATCAGCCCAGGTGAGAAAAAGTTACGCAAAAGTAACGTAACACATAACTTTCCATAAAAAGTAAACAAGTAACGCAATTAGTTACTTTTTAGGGAGTAACACAATATTGTAACACATTACTTTTAAAAGTAACTTTCCCCAACACTGCTAGAGATACGTGTGTGTGTGTGTGTGTGTGTGTGTGAGTCTGTAAATGTCTTTTTTATTTAGTTTGTCGAAAGCTGAAGGTTGTTAAAAGCTTAAACATTCAGAGAAACCCCCGTTTGGGGCGTATGTTTCATAATAGCACTTTCAGAAAAAATAATATGCCCTTTATTTTGTGAAAGTAACTGTCATACATTAGTTTAGATATCGTAATTAGCCTTTAGAAGATTTTTAAGCATACATACACAATGCTATATGTGTGATATTTTTTACAGGTACACTTCATACAGTGTTGTTTTTATTGTTGTTTTGCTTTATTGCACAAAATATCAAACTGTCAGTGTCTCAGAAAATGAGGCTTCAGCCAAAAAAAAGGTCAATTCAAGCAAAATCACTTTAGCAAGTAGCCTACATACTATAGTTTTTTACAATCGCTAGGGCACATTTTTCAATACTTATGATTTTTTTTAACTCTTTACACAGTTCTCCAAACAAACTTTCAGTAAATTTCACATACAAAATGCGCTAACACATGTCTCAAACAATTGCAACGGTTTCACCCAACAAACACTTGTTCAGCATTACACACTGATTTCTTCAGTAAAACAAGAATAACATGTTTAGAGTTCATGTTACACGATGCATGTTTACATTGCAGTTCACAATGATTCCCAAGACATTCAGAAATGTGTCCAGGCGATTGTAAAACACACACTACACCGACCGTAGTGTGTCCGACCGCTTCAGGCCCGTGTGGATCGGGCCGCTCATCTACGAGTGAAGTCGTTCATCTATCGCTGCTGAATCGTGGACGTGTGTGTGTAGGATTACCTTATCATTGGGAGCGCGAACTCTCTGTTCATTGGTACAATCACCACGCCGAGTGTTTATGAGTTATGAGTGACGCTCCTGCAATAATCTGATGGATATGCTGCTAAAGGACAGTGTGAAGCCCTGGTGCTGCGACAGACCCTCTCCTCGCTTTCAGAACACTTCAAACCGTGTGTGTGTGTGTGTGTGTGTTGGGGTTATGTGAGCCATATTGTTAATGTATTTGTAATATGGTGCATATACATCATTTAGCGGATGGATGATATGGATAGATGAAATAGCATTCCAGCCATAATTATGTGTTTTTATTTTAATGTATCTGTAATGCCATTCTGTGATAATGGCCTGCTATTGCTAATCATGCATATTTTACTTTAATGTATTTTACGAACTACTGTTGTACATGTATAGCCTAAGACAGAATACCATATATATATATAAATATATATATCTATGTGTGTGATTGTGTGTGTGTTATGGGAACCTGCTGCCACAGCTGACGAATCTTAACATCATCCAAAGAGAAGGTTATGTATTCGCTGGCTCGCCGTGTCAGGTGTGTGTGAAGGCAGGCAGGCTGTTGGCGGCGGTGTGTGTGTGTGTGTGTGTGTTCAGACGACCTTTGCTGCTATGTGAGGAGAGGAGAGATTTGGTCCAGTGTTAATACTGTCCACAGTACTGAATGATCAATAAACACGAGAAGGACTCACTTTATCAAGTGTTTTTGTGTGTGTGTGGAAAGTATATTCAGGTTGTTGAGAAAGAAAAATACATTCAAAGTGTATTTTGTTTTATGATTTACAATGATAAAATTTCTGTTCAGTTTCATTTTTTTAATAGATTTATTTATTTATTTTATGTAGCCTATATTTATTGAAGCCACTTTCACTTATTCGAGTGGTCCCACAAAAAAAAAAAAATCCGTTTTATGTTAAATGTTAAAATGTCTGTTCAGTTTCATTAATTTTTTTTAATAGATTTCTTTTATTTATTTATTTATTTTATTTATTGAAGCCATGTTCATGTATCCATAATAATGGCCATCATCCTCAGTGATCCCACAAAAAAAAAATCGGTTGTATGAATGACAATGTTAAAATTTCTGTTAAGTTTCATTATTTTTTAAATAGATTTTTATCTATCTATCTATTTATTTATTTATTATTATTTAAATGTATTGAAGCCATGTTCAGTAATCCGTTATAATGGCCATCATCCTCAGTGATCTCGCTAAGCAAAAAATAATAATAAAAAAATCCCGCTAAATGCTCTTGTTCCGGCGGAAGTGCTGACAAGACGCTGACGTCACACAGTGCCCGTATGCAGCGTATAAAAGCTCGAGCAGGCCGTTTTTCCGCCCTTTCGTGAAGGATCGTGTTGAGATCCCGTTGGCCTTCCTGACTCACCGCTGTTCTTCTCAGCCCTTGATACGAATAAGTCGGTCAGGAATTAATAATCATGGTAATTTGAAGTTATACCAATATCATAAGTGTTTTTGTCGCATATTGTGTCTGTGTTTAGGTCTATTTGTCATCGGAGTAAAAACGTGGCGCTGTTGATCTTTCTGAGGGCTCGTGGTTTCTGAGATTCGCGGTCAAATATTATTTTATTTACCGTTTTATTTCAAGCGTTTGCTTGTTTTTCTATTTAATGTCGTTTTTGTTGTAACTTTTAAGTTTAAGGGTATAAGCGAACAAAAGTATTTGTACACATGCTAGCTTCACGTGCTATCGGAAATGTCCCACTTCTAAAGTCCGAGTTTCCGAGCTCGTCAACGCTTTGTTGTGAAGAACCGGAATCACGGAGGACGACAGGTTTATTCTTGCTGATAAATTTTAGATAAGTCTTATTAGCCATAAATTATATTTAGCGTCTCATTCATATAAACGCTTCCCGCGCTATCTAGATGTTTATATGTAAATATGCCCTACTTTAACAAAAAGACGAGGCGATGTAAGTAACTGATGGGGGGAAAGTCTCGGTAATTCTAGTCTGGGAAAAGTTTCCCAGTTATACTGCTTGAGGATGTTCATGTCCGATTTCCTACTAGGAAACTCGTATTAATCACAGTAATATAACATTGCAACATCTCTTCAGGAGTAGTGGAGTACGAACACTTCAACAATATGAGTCCCGATGCATTTCAGACTTAATACTTTTTTCAGGATTATTGTGCAACCAAAACACCAATAATATCAGTTGTTTACCTCAGTGTAAATGAGGAAATACTAAAAACACAACTTGCGCAATGTATACCTTTTACAATTTTGGCACAATGTGCCCTTTTATCATTTTGTATACATTGTGGATAAGTCCAGTTTCAGTGCACATGTTCACTGCTGTTCAAAAGTTTGGGATCGGTAAGATTTTTAATATTGTTAACAAGATTTATGCTCACCAAGGCTGCATTTAGGTAATAAAAAAACTAATATTGTAAAATATTACAATTTAAGATAACCGTTCTATGTGAATATATAAAGTGTAATTTATTCCTGTGATCTAAGCTGATGTTCAGCATCATTACTCCAGTCTTCAGTGTCACATGATCCTTCAGAAATCACTCTAATATGACGATTTACTGATCATAAAACATTCATTCAATAGTTTGGGGTCAGAAAAAAAATATTTATTGGGAAGAAATTCAATAATATTATTCAGCAAGGATGTATTACATTAATCAAAAGTGGCAGTAAATAGATTTATAATATTACAAAATATTCTATTTAAAATAAATTGTTCTTTTTACTTTACATTCAAAGAATATTGATTTTTTTGTTGTTGATTTTTTACATATTACTGTTTTGAACATTGATAATAATCAAATGTTTCTTGATCATCATATTAGAGTGATTTCTGAAGGATCATGTGACACTGAAGACTGGAGTAATGATGCTGAACATCAGCTTAGATCACAGGAATAAATTACACTTTACTATATATTCACATAGAACACATATTTCAAGTTAATATTTCACAATATTACTCCTGTATTTTAATCAAATGCAGCCTTGGTGAGCAGAAGAGACTTTCAAAAACATTAAATCTTACCGATCCCAATCTCTTGAAGGGCAGTGTATATATCCTGAATAAAGGTGGTGTTTGTGCACGTCTTCAGTTTAGTGGGTGTGTTTATAAGCGAGTGTGTAAAGATGTTGAATAACAGCACGTGTGTGTTTACAGGCGTTTAAAGACACCGGTAAAGCCCCGGTCGAGGCCGAGGTCGCGATCCACCGGATCCGCATCACACTGACCAGCCGTAACGTCAAGTCTCTGGAGAAAGGTGTGTGTGTGTACGAGAACCTGTCTGTGCTAAACACGGCAATGAGGAGGATAACATGTGAACGACTTCAGCATGAGTTATAATATACGCTATTCTGAGCCCTTTTCCCCTGAACACTTGTGTGTGTGTGTGTGTGTCGGATGGGTCTTCATTAATCATGTCTTCTCTGTAGTTTGCGCTGATTTGATCCGAGGTGCGAAAGAGAAGAGCCTGAAGGTCAAGGGCCCCGTGCGGATGCCCACCAAGGTGAGACCCGTTCATGTTTACCCCGTTCATGTATACACAGCGTTCCCGTTTACTAAAAATATAAAAAATACTACAGCGTTCTCGTTTATTAAAAATACTACAGCGTTCCAGTTTATTAAATGCTACAGCGTTCCAGTTTATTAAATGCTACAGCGTTCCAGTTTATTAAAATACTACAGCGTTCCCGTTTATTAAAAATACTACAGCGTTCCCGTTTACAGCGTTCCCGTTTATTAAATACTACAGCGTTCCCGTTTATTAAATGCTACAGCGTTCCCGTTTACAGCGTTCCCGTTTATTAAATGCTACAGCGTTCCCGTTTACAGCGTTCCCGTTTATTAAATGCTACAGCGTTCCCGTTTACAGCGTTCCCGTTTATTAAATGCTACAGCGTTCCCGTTTATTAAATGCTACAGCGTTCCCGTTTATTAAACGCTACAGCGTTCCCGTTTACAGCGTTCCCGTTTATTAAATGCTACAGCGTTCCCGTTTATTAAATGCTACAGCGTTCCCGTTTATTAAAAATACTACAGCGTTCCCGTTTATTAAAAATACTACAGCGTTCCCGTTTATTAAAAATACTACAGCGTTCCCGTTTATTAAATGCTACAGCGTTCCCGTTTACAGCGTTCCCGTTTATTAAATGCTACAGCGTTCCCGTTTATTAAACGCTACAGCGTTCCCGTTTACAGCGTTCCCGTTTATTAAATGCTACAGCGTTCCCGTTTATTAAATGCTACAGCGTTCCCGTTTATTAAAAATACTACAGCGTTCCCGTTTATTAAAAATACTACAGCGTTCCCGTTTATTAAAAATACTACAGCGTTCCCGTTTATTAAATGCTACAGCGTTCCCGTTTACAGCGTTCCCGTTTATTAAATGCTACAGCGTTCCCGTTTATTAAATGCTACAGCGTTCCCGTTTATTAAAAATACTACAGCGTTCCCGTTTATTAAAAATACTACAGCGTTCCCGTTTATTAAAAATACTACAGCGTTCCCGTTTATTAAATGCTACAGCGTTCCCGTTTATTAAAAATACTACAGCGTTCCTGTTTATTAAAAATATTAAAAATACTTCAAGCTTACTTTTATTAAATACTACAGCATTCCCGTTTTAATAAAAATATTAAAAATGCTACAGCGTTCCCGTTTATTTAAAAAACTACAGTGTTCCCGTTTACAGCGTTCCCTTTTATTAAATCCTACAGCGTTCCCTTTTACAGCGTTCCCTTTTATTAAATACTACAGCGTTCCCGTTTACTAAAAATACTACAGCGTTCCCTTTTATTAAAAATACTACAGCGTTCCCGTTTATTAAATGCTACAGCGTTCCCGTTTATTAAAAATATTAAAAATACTACAGCGTTCCCGTTTATTAAATGCTACAGCATTCCCGTTAACAGCATTCCCGTTTACTAAAAATATTAAAAATACTACAGCGTTCCCGTTTATTAAAAATACTACAGCGTTCCCTTTTATTAAATGCTACAGCATTCCCGTTTACAGCATTCCCGTTTACTAAAAATATTAAAAATACTACAGCGTTCCCGTTTACTAAATACTACAGCGTTCCCGTTTACAGCGTTCCCCTTTACTAAATGCTACAGCGTTCCTGTTTATTAAAAATACTACAGCGTTCCAGTTTACTAAAAATATTAAAAATACTATAGCCTTCCCGTTTACTAAAAATACTACAGCGTTCCAGTTTACTAAAAATATTAAAAATACTATAGCCTTCCCGTTTACTAAAAATACTACAGCGTTCCAGTTTACTAAAAATATTAAAAATACTACAGCGTTCCCGTTTACTAAATATTAAAAATACTACAGCGTTCCTGTTTATTAAAAATACTACAGCGTTCCCGGTTACAGCGTTCCCTTTTATTAAATACTACAGAATTCCCGTTTACAGCGTTCCCGTTTAATAAAAGTATTCAAAATACTACAGCGTTCCCGTTTATTAAAAATACTACAGCGTTCCCGTTTATTAAATGCTACAGCGTTCCCGTTTATTAAATGCTACAGCGTTCCCGTTTATTAAATACTACAGCGTTCCCTTTTATTAAAAATACTACAGTGTTCCCGTTTATTAAATACTACAGCGTTCCCGTTTACAGCGTTCCCGTTTATTAAAAATACTACAGCGTTCCCGTTTATTAAATGCTACAGCGTTCCCGTTTATTAAAAATATTACAGCGTTCCCGTTTATTAAATGCTACAGCGTTCCCGATTACAGCGTTCCCATTTATTAAAAATACTACAGCGTTCCCGTTTATTAAAAATACTACAGCGTTCCCGTTTACTAAAAATATAAATACTACAGCGTTCCCGTTTATTAAAAATACTACAGCGTTCCCGTTTACTAAAAATATTAAAAATACTACAGCGTTCCCGTTTACAGCGTTCCCGTTTATTAAAAATACTACAGCGTTCCCGTTTATTAAATGCTACAGCGTTCCCGTTTATTAAAAATACTACAGCGTTCCCGTTTATTAAATGCTACAGCGTTCCCGATTACAGCGTTCCCATTTATTAAATACTACAGCGTTCCCGTTTACTAAAAATATAAAAAATACTACAGCGTTCCCGTTTATTAAAAATACTACAGCGTTCCCGTTTATTAAAAATACTACAGCGTTCCCGTTTACTAAAAATACTACAGCGTTCCCGTTTATTAAAAATACTACAGCGTTCCCGTTTACTAAAAATATTAAAAATACTACAGCGTTCCCGTTTGCAGCATTCCCGTTTACTAAAAATACTACAGCGTTCCCGTTTACATATACAATTTAAAAATGTATTAAGGTTTAAAGGGGAGGGGTGACCGAAACTTTTGAGAAGCACTGCTTGAAGTATCTGCGTAACTCGATTGTGGCGCGTGACCTGTAACCCTGTGGTGTTGGTCAGTGTGTTCTGTGAGTAAAGTTTCTCTTCTCTCCTGAAGACCCTGCGCATCACGACCCGGAAGACCCCGTGTGGAGAGGGCTCCAAGACCTGGGACCGGTTCCAGATGCGGATCCACAAGCGCCTCATCGACCTGCACAGTCCCTCCGAGATCGTGAAGCAGATCACCAGCATCAGCATCGAGCCCGGCGTGGAGGTCGAGGTCACCATCGCAGACGCTTAATAAACTCGTCTCGCAACTCTGACCGCTGCTGTGTTTATTCTCACACACACACACACACACACACACACACACACGCTGAACCTGTTTAGAACTTGTACTCGAACTGTTAAAGCTTTTTCTTCTCCTCTGGAACACAAACTCAAGGCGAGACGCCCCTGCTGAATAACTCCTAGATAGCACCAGTCGATTGATTACATTAGCATGCATTACAAGTTTTCTTAAATTGTTTAAATATGCAAATGAGGTGTTATCTAATTAAATATGCACTGATTTGCATACATTTCTAGAAAAAAAAATCTCAACATTGAATGAAGTCTGGTTCAAAATTCTTTTTTTTATATATTTGTCAAAGGTTTTTAGAAGGTTTTGGGTTCATAGCTCTCCACAAATAAAGCCAAAAATAAATGTTCACTTTTTTTAGGAATAAAATCGGGAAAGTTATACATGAAGAAACCCCTGTGTAAAATCCTTAAATAAAACTCGTTTGGTGATGTCAGTGTTGCTGAAGTGAAGATAAAACTCGTTTTGAGAGAACGACCTCTAAAGATGTAAACTGAAGTCTACAGATAAAGTGCTGTGAGTGTTGATATATGAGATGGGCAAAGAAAGATTTTCAGGTTTTTATGATTCGAAACGTGTAAACGGTGACAAAGATAAATGTGTGAAAGAGAAATTATTAGTCCTTTTCAAGCACCGTAACTGAAGCTAAATGCTTTCCCAGTGAAATTATATTTACAGTCTTTGTCAAAATATTAGTTAACCACGATATTATCATGAACTAACAATGAGCATTACTTCTGCATCACGTATTGATCACGGTTAATGTTTATTGTGATGTTTATGATCAGAAGTAAGTTTCCTAAATATTGTTCTATTTGAAAGATTAATGCTGTAAAATTAAACTGCTTTGTTAATGCATTAATGTTAAATGTATTATGAATTGATACCATCATACTAATAGACAAGGTATTTTTGCTTGAATGTGAAAGCCATACTCATGTAAACTTTAAAAGCAGAAAGTAAAAAAATATGAGGATTTAATTAAATAAATGTGCAGCACTCACAAAACCTAAAAGGTGAATTTATAAGAATATAAATAGTTCGGGAACACTACAAAAATGTTCATTAGTTAACGTGAACTAAGAATGAGCAATACTTCTACAGCATTTATTAATCTTAGTGAATATTAATTTCAACATTTACTAATACGTTATTTAAATCAAAGGTTGTATTTGTTAACATTAGTCACTGTGAACTGACATGAACAGCTGTATTTTATCAACTGATATTAATAAATACTGTAACAAATGTATTGCTCTTGTTAGTTCATGTTAGTCATTAACCAATAAACCTTATTGTGAAGTGTTGCCGATATTTCGGGTTCAGGCAACCCTACCATCTTTGTATATTATACACATTTAAAGCTAAATATATTTACAACTTTTAGTCACGAAAGCCCAGAATGCACCTGTGATTTGAAGCGAATCTACACGCTAATGAGCTCACAGGTGTGCTGAATGTCGTTAAGAGCTGATTGATGAGCAGGTGTGGCTGATGCATTCTGGGTAAGATCTCAGCTGTGCTATTAAAGCTGGTTTTCATGTCTGAAACGGTTTTTCTTCTCTAAACCCCTGACACACACAGATGTCAAGTTTGTGAAACTGAACTTTAAGAACATAACTGTTATATGACGGTATAATCATGGCGACGGTTATGGATATGGACGAAGACACCATGTTGGCGATGGAGTCGACGGCTTGTGAACCTCATCATGCGGATCTTCCAGAATTTTCTGGAGTTTCCTCCATAACATCACAGGTTATAAGATTGCAAATCCGTTCATAACACATAATGTCCATCTTTATGTTTATATATAGCGCTGTGTGGTGTTTGTGTGCAGAGCGAGAGCGCTGAGGTCTCTGAGCAACAGCAGCTTCGAGTTTACTTAAAAGTTCGGCCTTTCAGTGAAGAAGAGCTGAGAAGCAATGAAGAACAGGTACGGTTAAGCTCAATCCAATGATGATGTCTGCCTTCGGAAACAAGGGTGGTATAATGCCCTTGATCATGTAAAATAAGTCTCTGATGTCCCCAGAGTGTGTGTGTGAAGTTGCAGCTCAAAATACCTCAGAGATGATTTTTCTAGCATGTTAAAATTGTTGCCTTTTGAGGGTGAGCAAAACCCGTTTTTGTGTGTCCCTTTAAATGCAAATGAGCTGCTCTTATAGTTTAGAGGGCGGAGCTTCACCAACGCGTGCGTGATTACCTCACACACACACACTGAAAGGAAAATATCAAAAACTTTTAGCCTTTTATGTTCAAACCGGAGTCGGACAAAGATGGAGAGACTCAAGAAATGACAACATGTAGAACAACAGGACGTTTCTGAACGGTTGGTTGAGTTTATGTAGCCAGGGCTGCCAACTCTCGGGCGTTCTCGCGAGACCCGCGAAATTGAGACTTTTCACTCTCACTACACATCCATTTTCTCAGTCAGAGAAAAATCGCGAAGCAAAGCTCACACCGACAACAACAGACAGGACAGAGCAGGTTACTATTGAAATGGAAAAAAAAAATCTCAGCTCTCAGATTCTGTAAATTTTATTACGAATATCAAACAATAAATACCGTTTTGGCGCTTGTAAATGTGACGTGACCGATCGCTGTAGCGCCTCAGTGAACCGATCCTCTCTTACTCTTTACTACAAGTTAATTGTAAATAAACACAAATGAACAATAGGTTGGTATATTGAAAGATACAGAACAATTTACTGAAATGTATATGCCTCATACATAATATCGATCAATAAGTGTTTTTTTAACCGCGGAAAGAGATGAACAAATCCGCTGGAGAACAAGATCACGTACATTTACCTCAGGAAAGCCATGAATGACTAGAGAACATTAGTTTGTTAGAAAAATTAGCGTATTTAGATAAATATGTGCACTATATTACATATTTATTATATTTTTACTTAACGTCATAATTGAAAATTTATTTTAACCTGGGTTGATATTTTTTACGTTTTATTAATAATACCAGCTGACAGGGCTCTCTGGATGTTTACAGCATTAGCTGAGGGGTTTTTTTTTATAGAGAAATTAACGTACATCTACTGTAACCAAATTAATCTTGAATCAAATCACAAGAATTGAATTGAAATCGTGAAGTTTCTCAAGCAATAATAAAAACCGTAGCCTACCGGTCGTTGTACCATGTAAACATTGTAGCCTAACATGTTGTCACTAAACTTAATAAAATTATGTTTTGTTACCAAATAATTCCATAATTCTCACTCCAAGCTAAACTCAAAAGTTGGCAGCCCTGTTGTGGCGTTAACTCTCTTCTAGTCATTGATTAGCATATTCTGTCATGATGATCTATAAATCTCGTTCCAGGGGCGGAGTTTATGTAAATTTAGTGTTAGTGATGTCACTAACCGTGAAGAAGCTCGTGTAGTTCTACCAGCCGTTTGTTGTAGTCCTTAAAGTGATTTCTGTAAAAGCAAATCTCTCCCTTTGCTTTGAACTTCGAGTGTCGTAACTTTGCAGATGTTTATGCTCAAACAGCAACACTACACTAAAGTTAAAACATTTTAATCAATGAACCGCCCCTTTATCTGTCCTCTCAGGGCTGTGTTGTGTTGGAGGATGCGGAGAACATCTCTCTTCACGCTCCGCAAGGATCCGCCAGCATGAAAAGCAGCGAGAAGGGGATCGGCCAGCAGGTCTACAAGTTCAGCTTCACGCAGGTGACCCCTAACGCAAACCTCATCCTTCGGTCCGGGAAACTAAACTTGACCCGCACCCTGATTAAAAAATCAAAAGTTCATCAAACCGGTCCAAGCCTCTAGGACTTGTGTTGCACTTGAACAACGAATACACACACACAAAAATTAAATGGATTCGATGAGTTTTGTGCTTGAAATTTAAAAAAGTAACATCCTAAAACCAATCAATTTGACCCCCTTAGGAATGAATTGAATGCGAGGAATGCTTCAGTTCACACAGAGAAACCTAAAAATGCTAAAGCTGTACCAAAAAATTATTGTATAATGTCTACATGTGTGTCTGAATGCACACTGAAGCGTACTGGCTTTAGGACCCAGCGGAACCGCTCCTCCATATAGAGCTATAAGCACATCTAGAGTCAGGAAATATCATGTGTTATTATTATTTCTCCACAAGAGGTCAAAGACTCCCAGTGTAAGATATTTAGAGCTGAACTAAAAGGTTTATGCATGAAATTAAGTTATTTTGGATTTAAGTTGAAAGAGTGAGGAATGTGCTTAAATCACTATTTATTGATTAAATCCAGTAATAAAAAAAAAAACAAAAAAAAAAACATAACAATCTCCCAAAAAATTGCATTTAAAAATATAAAAAAATATGAAAATAAAATAAGCTTTCTGAAAAAAAGTGTAATTTAGGGCTTTGGGTCATTTTGCCCCGGTGTAAAGGTGTGTGTGTGTGTGTGCAGATCTTCGGGCCGGCGTGCTCCCAGACCGAGTTCTTCGACGGCACCATCAGCTCACAGGTGCACGAGTTCCTGCACGGCAAGAACGCACTGGTGTTCAGCTACGGAGTGACCAACGCCGGGAAAACATACACCATACAAGGTGACCGAACCTCACTAAACACTCATTCTGGTGCGTTCAAGTCCTCCTGAGACCGCGACACATGCGTGTTCAAGTCCTCCTGAGACCGCGAGACATGCGTGTTCAAGTCCTCCTGAGACCGCGAGACATGCGTGTTCAAGTCCTCCTGAGACCGCGACACATGCGTGTTCAAGTCCTCCTGAGACCGCGAGACATGCGTGTTCAAGTCCTCCTGAGACCGCGAGACATGCGTGTTCAAGTCCTCCTGAGACCGCGACACATGCGTGTTCAAGTCCTCCTGAGACCGCGAGACATGCGTGTTCAAGTCCTCCTGAGACCGCGAGACATGCGTGTTCAAGTCCTCCTGAGACCGCGAGACATGCGTGTTCAAGTCCTCCTGAGACCGCGAGACATGCGTGTTCAAGTCCTCCTGAGACCGCGACACATGCGTGTTCAAGTCCTCCTGAGACCGCGAGACATGCGTGTTCAAGTCCTCCTGAGACCGCGAGACATGCGTGTTCAAGTCCTCCTGAGACCGCGAGACATGCGTGTTCAAGTCCTCCTGAGACCGCGAGACATGCGTGTTCAAGTCCTCCTGAGGCCGCGAGACATGCGTGTTCAAGTCCTCCTGAGACCGCGAGACATGCGTGTTCAAGTCCTCCTGAGAGAGCGTTCACGAGACATGCGTGTTCAAGTCCTCCTGAGGCCGCGAGACATGCGTGTTCAAGTCCTCCTGAGACCGCGAGACATGCGTGTTCAAGTCCTCCTGAGAGAGCGTTCACGAGACATGCGTGTTCAAGTCCTCCTGAGGCCGCGAGACATGCGTGTTCAAGTCCTCCTGAGACCGCGACACATGCGTGTTCAAGTCCTCCTGAGAGAGCGTTCACGAGACATGCGTGTTCAAGTCCTCCTGAGGCCGCGAGACATGCGTGTTCAAGTCCTCCTGAGACCGCGAGACATGCGTGTTCAAGTCCTCCTGAGACCGCGAGACATGCGTGTTCAAGTCCTCCTGAGACCGCGAGACATGCGTGTTCAAGTCCTCCTGAGGCCGCGAGACATGCGTGTTCAAGTCCTCCTGAGGCCGCGAGACATGCGTGTTCAAGTCCTCCTGAGACCGCGAGACATGCGTGTTCAAGTCCTCCTGAGACCGCGAGACATGCGTGTTCAAGTCCTCCTGAGACCGCGAGACATGCGTGTTCAAGTCCTCCTGAGAGAGCGTTCACGAGACATGCGTGTTCAAGTCCTCCTGAGGCCGCGAGACATGCGTGTTCAAGTCCTCCTGAGACCGCGACACATGCGTGTTCAAGTCCTCCTGAGACCGCGAGACATGCGTGTTCAAGTCCTCCTGAGAGAGCGTTCACGAGACATGCGTGTTCAAGTCCTCCTGAGACCGCGAGACATGCGTGTTCAAGTCCTCCTGAGACCGCGACACATGCGTGTTCAAGTCCTCCTGAGACCGCGACACATGCGTGTTCAAGTCACTTTCATCGCTACTTTCTCTTAATTACACAAATACAGCAATGTTCTTAAAATCTACGTCCAGGAGTGAGCAAGGAATGTGCATCAGGTTTGTCTTAAAGTTCAGAGTGTTCAAAAATTAATTAAAAACATAGTTACATATAGGGGTGTAACGGTTCACAAAATTCACGGTTTGATGCGATACAGTTGTGTCACGGTTCGGTATGTTTTCGATACAGCAAAAAGAAAGAAATGCCATAATTATAAATTATATTTTTATTAAAACCAACATCAAAGTATGATTTTTTTTTTTTTTTTTTTTTTTTTAACTGAGCAATGATGGAGCTATACTTGACTTTTCTTAGGAGCTTATAAAACAAAACAGCTCCTTGGACGAAATGAAATGTAATATTGTAGTAGTTATAAACAAAGGTGTATTTTAGTTCAGATTATCATTTGAGGGCAGCAATTGTATTCATAATGTCAAAATAAAACCGACGTAATGTTACTTGAAAGTAGTGTTGTCACGGTACCAAACTTTCAGTATTCGGTACTAATACCAGTGAAAATCCACGGTTCTCGGTACCAATTTCGGGACCAAAGCTTAATTTAGATAAAATTTACATATATTAAAGTGTATATCACAGTTACAAAGATGGAAACTGTAGTATTAAAAACACTTTACAATAAGATTATATTTGTTAGATAGCGTTAGATAAAATGACCTAACAATAAACCATAGTTATATACATAGTATATTTTTAAATTAACCCCAAGGAGAATAATTGCTAATACATTTTTGAAATCAAAAGTTTTATGTGTTAACATTATTTAATGCACAATGAATGAAGTGAACAAACATGAACAATCAAGTGTTTGTATTAAATAACATTCACAAACATTAATTAATGTTGTAAAAATATATTGTTCACTCAATGTGTTGATGTTATCACATTAAGTAATGTTAATGAATGGTATCTTATTGTAGTGTTACCAAACTATACAGGAGATAGAACATATTTTATTTGACTTAACTGTAGCCTACTTTTATTTAATCCAAAACTGCCAAAAATGTCACTCTTGCCTGTCTTCAAAGCTTGAACCCTGTAGCTGATTTCTAATGCAAGGGCTAGAAATCAATTAATTCTTTGCTGAAACTTCCTCGTCATCACGGAGAGCGCAGTTTGCACCGCTTTCTCCTTCTCTCCTCAAGCGCTCGCGTGTCTCCGCTATGCAACCATAAACAGTGACGCGCCTGGAAAAACAAGCTCGCACGTCACTTCTGTTATGAGTGCGCTTCCCGCGCGCCTACATTTGAAATTTGCACGCGCAAAAAACGTGCTATGTGAACGTGCGAACGGCCCTTTACGGCAACGTGACATTAGCCTAGTTCAACATATTTCCATATGTGGCTCTTTCCTCCTTTCTTGTCAACAAGTGGATTCAGAGCCAGCGCATTAGCGGCGCCACCGGTCGCCATGTCTCAGTGTTTTTATGAAGAGGACGCAACTCTGCACCTTTCGGACAGCGCATCAAGAACCGGATTAACCCGGTACTCGGTACCTAGAAAAGCTGGTACCGTAACCGTTCATTTTTTTTTTTTTAGTACCGACTTGAAAGCATTATAGCCTACTATTCCTGCCACACTCCCATGGTTACAGTTAGCAGTGTTACTCCAGTTAGCAGTGTTACTCCAGTTAGTAGTGTTACTCCAGCCAGTGAGTAGTGTTGCTCCAGCCAGTGAGTAGTGTTGCTCCAGCCAGTGAGTAGTGTTGCTCCAGCCAGTGAGTGAGTAGTGTTGCTCCAGCCAGTGAGTAGTGTTGCTCCAGCCAGTGAGTGAGTGAGTAGTGTTGCTCCAGCCAGTGAGTAGTGTTGCTCCAGCCAGTGAGTAGTGTTGCTCCAGCCAGTGAGTAGTGTTGCTCCAGCCAGTGAGTGAGTAGTGTTGCTCCAGCCAGTGAGTAGTGTTGCTCCAGCCAGTGAGTGAGTGAGTAGTGTTGCTCCAGCCAGTGAGTAGTGTTGCTCCAGCCAGTGAGTAGTGTTGCTCCAGCCAGTGAGTAGTGTTGCTCCAGCCAGTGAGTAGTGTTACTCCAGCCAGTGAGTAGTGTTGCTCCAGCCAGTGAGTAGTGTTACTCCAGCCAGTTAGTAGTGTTACTCCAGCCAGTGAGTAGTGTTGCTCCAGCCAGTGAGTAGTGTTGCTCCAGCCAGTGAGTAGTGTTGCTCCAGCCAGTGAGTGAGTAGTGTTGCTCCAGCCAGTGAGTAGTGTTGCTCCAGCCAGTGAGTGAGTGAGTAGTGTTGCTCCAGCCAGTGAGTAGTGTTGCTCCAGCCAGTGAGTAGTGTTGCTCCAGCCAGTGAGTAGTGTTGCTCCAGCCAGTGAGTAGTGTTACTCCAGCCAGTGAGTAGTGTTGCTCCAGCCAGTGAGTGAGTGAGTAGTGTTACTCCAGCCAGTGAGTAGTGTTGCTCCAGCCAGTGAGTAGTGTTGCTCCAGCCAGTGAGTAGTGTTGCTCCAGCCAGTGAGTAGTGTTGCTCCAGCCAGTGAGTAGTGTTGCTCCAGCCAGTGAGTAGTGTTGCTCCAGCCAGTGAGTAGTGTTGCTCCAGCCAGTGAGTAGTGTTACTCCAGTCAGTTAGTAGTGTTACTCCAGTCAGTGAGTAGTGTTGCTCCAGCCAGTTAGTAGTGTTGCTCCAGTCAGTTAGTAGTGTTACTCCAGTCAGTTAGTAGTGTTGCTCCAGTCAGTGAGTAGTGTTGCTCCAGTCAGTTAGCAGTGTTGCTCCAGTCAGTTAGTAGTGTTACTCCAGTCAGTGAGTAGTGTTGCTCCAGTCAGTTAGTAGTGTTACTCCAGTCAGTTAGTAGTGTTGCTCCAGTCAGTGAGTAGTGTTGCTCCAGTCAGTTAGTAGTGTTACTCCAGTCAGTTAGTAGTGTTACTCCAGTCAGTGAGTAGTGTTACTCCAGTCAGTGAGTAGTGTTACTCCAGTCAGTTAGTAGTGTTGCTCCAGTCAGTTAGTAGTGTTACTCCAGTCAGTTAGTAGTGTTGCTCCAGTCAGTGAGTAGTGTTGCTCCAGTCAGTGAGTAGTGTTGCTCCAGTCAGTTAGCAGTGTTGCTCCAGTCAGTTAGTAGTGTTACTCCAGTCAGTGAGTAGTGTTGCTCCAGTCAGTGAGTAGTGTTGCTCCAGCCAGTGAGTAGTGTTGCTCCAGCCAGTGAGTAGTGTTGCTCCAGCCAGTTAGTAGTGTTGCTCCAGCCAGTGAGTAGTGTTGCTCCAGCCAGTGAGTAGTGTTGCTCCAGCCAGTGAGTAGTGTTGCTCCAGCCAGTGAGTAGTGTTGCTCCAGCCAGTGAGTAGTGTTTCTCCAGTCAGTGAGTAGTGTTGCTCCAGCCAGTGAGTGAGTGAGTAGTGTTGCTCCAGCCAGTGAGTGAGTGAGTAGTGTTGCTCCAGCCAGTGAGTGAGTGAGTAGTGTTGCTCCAGCCAGTGAGTGAGTGAGTAGTGTTGCTCCAGCCAGTGAGTGAGTGAGTAGTGTTGCTCCAGCCAGTGAGTGAGTGAGTAGTGTTGCTCCAGCCAGTGAGTGAGTGAGTAGTGTTGCTCCAGCCAGTGAGTGAGTGAGTAGTGTTGCTCCAGCCAGTGAGTGAGTGAGTAGTGTTGCTCCAGCCAGTGAGTGAGTGAGTAGTGTTGCTCCAGCCAGTGAGTGAGTGAGTAGTGTTGCTCCAGCCAGTGAGTGAGTGAGTAGTGTTGCTCCAGCCAGTGAGTGAGTGAGTAGTGTTGCTCCAGCCAGTGAGTGAGTGAGTAGTGTTGCTCCAGCCAGTGAGTGAGTGAGTAGTGTTGCTCCAGCCAGTGAGTAGTGTTGCTCCAGCCAGTGAGTAGTGTTGCTCCAGCCAGTGAGTAGTGTTGCTCCAGCCAGTGAGTAGTGTTGCTCCAGCCAGTGAGTAGTGTTGCTCCAGCCAGTGAGTAGTGTTGCTCCAGCCAGTGAGTAGTGTTGCTCCAGCCAGTGAGTAGTGTTGCTCCAGCCAGTGAGTAGTGTTGCTCCAGCCAGTGAGTAGTGTTGCTCCAGTAAACCCATGGTGATGTTGCTGATCTGTGGACACTGGATAGTTCATTCATGGCACAATGTCTCTTCCTGGTTTCACGTCAGCGCTGTTTGATCCGTTAATAACGGAGAAATGTGAATGTTCCTCACTAGATCTCGCAGCGATGTTATTACTTCAGTGGCGAACTCAAATGTTTTCTTTACTGGATCTCGCTGTGTAGTGACAGTGCTGATGATGAAGATCGGCTCGAGCTGCATTGCTCCACACTGATGAACGGTCCGTCAAACACACAATAACGAGCAGCTCAGTTTCGTTCCGCTTACATTAGCCATTTGATGTTGGGCAATGTTGTGGTCACGCCAGCGTCTCTTACATCATGAGCGCGCTCACCACGCGCGACGCGCCTACATTTGAAATAACGAAATGTTGGTCGGCAGGAAAAATGGTCCAACGAACCGTTCGGTTTAAAAATGCGTACCGAAAACCGAACCGAAACGGTTCAATACGAATACGTGTATCGTTACACCCCTAGTTACATTATATTGTTATATTAATGCTATCATGTCCTGTGCAGGCAATCCGCTTACTTCGTTGTAAATTATAGCAATATCACGGCTAAATGCCTTCAAGTATCGCGGTGTTCCGCCTTGTTCCTCACAGATCGGGGCTTAAAGAAAATCTCGAGCTTTCCACTTGCATTGTGGCGTTCATGTGCGTTCAACTCTCACACACGCGATCTTCCCGAGATGACTTGAACGCACCGCATGTCCTCCGCCGTCACCTCACGCGAGCGGTCGTGTTCAGGCTCCCAGAAGGACCCGGGGATCCTGCCGCGCGCGCTGGACGCGGTGTTCCGGCACGTGGCGGGCCGCCAGTACGAGCACGCCGACCTGAAGCCCTTCCTGAGCTCGGATGTGCAGAAACTCGACTCGGAGCAAGTCAAAGTGGAGAAGAACGCCAAGGCCGCGCTCTTCAGTTTACTCAAAGAGGTACGAGAACCGCTTCCCGGACACGGCTAGCTCTTCCGAACGCTTGTCCGGGTTAGCCAGGAACGCTTTTCGTCATGGAAATAGATTTTTTTCTTTCTTTTTTTTTCGTAGCGTTCCCCTGACGTCCTATTAACCTTTTCTTCATATTTATTCTACATATTCTCCCGCATCATATGGACTAAGCGACATGGAAGAATAATCAGAACAAACCATGTCTTGATTTGAACTTTTGTTTTTAATCAATATTTAAATAATCCGAGCACGATTACATGAGTTTGGTTTTATACATTATGTAAGATTTCGTAACTCTTCTCACTGTACCCCACTAACAGAGTCTACATTAACCACCAAATAACTGATTCAATACATTACAAAAGGACAATAATGTGACTGACTGTGGGATAACTACATGTACATCAGCGGGACGTGCTTGTGGCCCGAGGAACCGTTAACTTCATGTTCTCTTCATCTCTGAAATCACACCATTTACTCTCGTTTATTGAATTATATAATATATGAACGAATGTTAGTAAATGCGCAGTAAAGTTACAAACCCTCGTGTCTTTATGATCTGTAATGCGCTTTACCTCGGCTCAACATTTATATCTATACAATTAGATTTATCTGAAGTTATAGTGCGTTTTGACTGATCAATCCAGGTTGTTACGAACTGGTGAAATATAGGCCTAGTTTATGGAAAATGACCAATTTCAGCAAAACACATGGTTAGAATATTCCCTGCAAGTTATTTTTAGGTTTAATTTGCTAAGTTAGTTTTTTCATCAGTTTTTATTGGGAAAAATGTACTATTTTAATCTCTTTATATGGTTATTTAATGCTAACTAGAAGACACCGGCCCAGTTGTAATGCTGCGTAACGTTTCTCGCTATTGTTCTTGTGTTATTAATCACTGTGTGTTATTAATCACTGTGTGTTATTAATCACTGTGTGTTATTAATCACTGTGTGTTATTAATCACTGTGTGTTATTAATCACTGTGTGTTATTAATCACTGTGTGTGTTATTAATCACTGTGTGTTATTAATCACTGTGTGTGTTATTAATCACTGTGTGTGTTATTAATCACTGTGTGTTATTAATCACTGTGTGTGTGTTATTAATCACTGTGTGTTATTAATCACTGTGTGTTATTAATCACTGTGTGTGTTATTAATCACTGTGTGTTATTAATCACTGTGTGTGTTATTAATCACTGTGTGTGTTATTAATCACTGTGTGTGTTATTAATCACTGTGTGTGTTATTAATCACTGTGTGTGTGTTATTAATCACTGTGTGTGTGTTATTAATCACTGTGTGTGTGTTATTAATCACTGTGTGTGTGTTATTAATCACTGTGTGTGTGTTATTAATCACTGTGTGTGTGTTATTAATCACTGTGTGTTATTAATCACTGTGTGTGTGTTATTAATCACTGTGTGTGTGTTAATCACTGTGTGTGTTATTAATCACTGTGTGTGTGTTATTAATCACTGTGTGTGTGTTATTAATCACTGTGTGTGTGTTATTAATCACTGTGTGTGTGTTATTAATCACTGTGTGTGTGTGTTATTAATCACTGTGTGTGTGTGTTATTAATCACTGTGTGTGTGTGTTATTAATCACTGTGTGTGTGTGTTATTAATCACTGTGTGTGTGTTATTATTCACTGTGTGTGTGTGTGTGTTATTAATCACTGTGTTATTATTCACTGTGTGTGTGTGTGTGTTATTAATCACTGTGTTATTATTCACTGTGTGTGTGTGTGTGTTATTATTCACTGTGTGTGTGTTATTAATCACTGTGTGTGTGTTATTAATCACTGTGTGTGTGTTAATCACTGTGTGTGTTATTAATCACTGTGTGTGTGTTATTAATCACTGTGTGTGTGTTATTAATCACTGTGTGTGTGTTATTAATCACTGTGTGTGTGTTATTAATCACTGTGTGTGTGTGTTATTAATCACTGTGTGTGTGTGTTATTAATCACTGTGTGTGTGTTATTAATCACTGTGTGTGTGTGTTATTAATCACTGTGTGTGTGTTATTATTCACTGTGTGTGTGTGTGTTATTATTCACTGTGTGTGTGTTATTAATCACTGTGTGTGTGTTATTAATCACTGTGTGTGTGTTAATCACTGTGTGTGTTATTAATCACTGTGTGTGTGTTATTAATCACTGTGTGTGTGTTATTAATCACTGTGTGTGTGTTATTAATCACTGTGTGTGTGTTATTAATCACTGTGTGTGTGTGTTATTAATCACTGTGTGTGTGTGTTATTAATCACTGTGTGTGTGTGTTATTAATCACTGTGTGTGTGTGTTATTAATCACTGTGTGTGTGTTATTATTCACTGTGTGTGTGTGTGTGTTATTAATCACTGTGTTATTATTCACTGTGTGTGTGTGTGTGTTATTAATCACTGTGTGTTATTATTCACTGTGTGTGTGTGTTATTAATCACTGTGTGTGTTATTAATCACTGTGTGTGTGTTATTAATCACTGTGTGTGTGTTATTAATCGCTGTGTGTTATTAATCACTGTGTGTGTGTTAATCACTGTGTGTGTGTTATTAATCGCTGTGTGTTATTAATCACTGTGTGTGTGTTATTAATCACTGTGTGTTATTAATCACTGTGTGTGTGTTATTAATCACTGTGTGTGTGTTATTAATCACTGTGTGTTATTAATCGCTGTGTGTTATTAATCGCTGTGTGTTATTAATCGCTGTGTGTTATTAATCGCTGTGTGTTATTAATCGCTGTGTGTTATTAATCACTGTGTGTGTGTTATTAATCACTGTGTGTGTTATTAATCACTGTGTGTGTGTTATTAATCACTGTGTGTGTGTTATTAATCACTGTGTGTGTGTTATTAATCACTGTGTGTGTGTTATTAATCACTGTGTGTGTGTTATTAATCACTGTGTGTTATTAATCACTGTGTGTGTTATTAATCACTGTGTGTTATTAATCACTGTGTGTTATTAATCACTGTGTGTTATTAATCAACACACAGTGATTAATAACACACAGTGATTAATAACACACACACAGTGATTAATAACACACACACAGTGATTAATAACACACACAGTGATTAATAACACACACACAGTGATTAATAACACACACACAGTGATTAATAACACACACAGTGATTAATAACACACACACAGTGATTAATAACACACACACAGTGATTAATAACACACACAGTGATTAATAACACACACACAGCGATTAATAACACACAGCGATTAATAACACACAGCGATTAATAACACACAGCGATTAATAACACACACACAGCGATTAATAACACACACAGTGATTAATAACACACACACAGCGATTAATAACACACAGCGATTAATAACACACAGCGATTAATAACACACAGCGATTAATAACACACAGCGATTAATAACACACACACAGCGATTAATAACACACACAGTGATTAATAACACACACACAGCGATTAATAACACACAGCGATTAATAACACACACACAGTGATTAATAACACACACACAGTGATTAATAACACACAGTGATTAATAACACACACACAGTGATTAATAACACACAGCGATTAATAACACACACACAGTGATTAATAACACACACACAGTGATTAATAACACACACAGTGATTAATAACACACACACACAGTGAATAATAACACACAGTGATTAATAACACACACACACACAGTGAATAATAACACAGTGATTAATAACACACACACACACAGTGAATAATAACACACACACACAGTGATTAATAACACACACACACAGTGATTAATAACACACACACAGTGATTAATAACACACACACAGTGATTAATAACACACAGTGATTAATAACACACAGTGATTAATAACACACACACACACAGTGAATAATAACACACACACACAGTGATTAATAACACACACACACAGTGATTAATAACACACAGTGATTAATAACACACACACACACAGTGAATAATAACACAGTGATTAATAACACACATACACACAGTGAATAATAACACACACACACAGTGATTAATAACACACACACACAGTGATTAATAACACACAGTGATTAATAACACACAGTGATTAATAACACACAGTATTAATCACTGTGTGTTATTAATCACTGTGTGTGTGTGTTATTAATCACTGTGTGTGTGTGTTATTATTCACTGTGTGTGTGTGTGTTATTAATCACTGTGTTATTATTCACTGTGTGTGTGTGTGTGTGTGTTATTAATCACTGTGTGTTATTATTCACTGTGTGTGTGTGTTATTAATCACTGTGTGTGTGTTATTAATCACTGTGTGTGTGTTATTAATCGCTGTGTGTTATTAATCACTGTGTGTGTGTTATTAATCACTGTGTGTTATTAATCACTGTGTGTTATTAATCACTGTGTGTGTGTTATTAATCACTGTGTGTGTGTTATTAATCGCTGTGTGTTATTAATCGCTGTGTGTTATTAATCGCTGTGTGTTATTAATCACTGTGTGTGTGTTATTAATCACTGTGTGTGTGTTATTAATCACTGTGTGTGTTATTAATCACTGTGTGTGTGTTATTAATCACTGTGTGTGTGTTATTAATCACTGTGTGTGTGTTATTAATCACTGTGTGTGTGTTATTAATCACTGTGTGTGTTATTAATCACTGTGTGTGTGTGTTATTAATCACTGTGTGTGTGTGTTATTAATCACTGTGTGTGTGTGTTATTAATCACTGTGTGTGTGTGTGTTATTAATCACTGTGTGTTATTAATCACTGTGTGTGTTATTAATCACTGTGTGTTATTAATCACTGTGTGTGTGTTATTAATCACTGTGTGTGTGTTATTAATCACTGTGTGTGTGTTATTAATCACTGTGTGTGTGTTATTAATCACTGTGTGTGTGTTATTAATCACTGTGTGTGTGTTATTAATCACTGTGTGTGTGTTATTAATCACTGTGTGTGTGTTATTAATCACGGTGTGTGTGTTATTAATCACTGTGTGTGTGTTATTAATCACTGTGTGTGTGTTATTAATCACTGTGTGTGTGTTATTAATCACTGTGTGTGTTATTAATCACTGTGTGTGTGTTATTAATCACTGTGTGTGTTATTAATCACTGTGTGTGTGTTATTAATCACTGTGTGTGTGTTATTAATCACTGTGTGTGTGTTATTAATCACTGTGTGTGTGTTATTAATCACTGTGTGTGTGTTATTAATCACTGTGTGTGTGTTATTAATCACTGTGTGTGTGTTATTAATCACTGTGTGTGTGTTATTAATCACTGTGTGTGTGTTATTAATCACTGTGTGTGTGTGTTATTAATCACTGTGTGTGTGTGTTATTAATCACTGTGTGTGTGTGTTATTAATCACTGTGTGTGTGTGTTATTAATCACTGTGTGTGTGTGTGTTATTAATCACTGTGTGTGTGTGTTATTAATCACTGTGTGTGTGTGTGTTATTAATCACTGTGTGTGTGTGTGTTATTAATCACTGTGTGTGTGTGTGTTATTAATCACTGTGTGTGTGTGTGTTATTAATCACTGTGTGTGTGTGTGTTATTAATCACTGTGTGTGTGTGTGTTATTAATCACTGTGTGTGTGTGTGTTATTAATCACTGTGTGTGTGTTATTAATCACTGTGTGTGTGTTATTAATCACTGTGTGTGTGTTATTAATCACTGTGTGTGTGTTATTAATCACTGTGTGTGTGTTATTAATCACTGTGTGTGTTATTAATCACTGTGTGTGTGTTATTAATCACTGTGTGTGTGTTATTAATCACTGTGTGTGTTATTAATCACTGTGTGTGTGTTATTAATCACTGTGTGTGTGTTATTAATCACTGTCTTCTCTCGTCTCAGGATCCTGAACCCACTAAATCCAGTCGAAGTAGAAGCTCGAACTCCTCCGTCAACAGTTTGTCGTTTTCCAGTGTTTCGTATGACCATACAGGTATACGCGGCTACTGTGTGTGTGTGTGTAATCTCTGGCGTGTCCTCCAGTGGAGTGTGTGTGTGATCTCTGGCGTGTCCTCCAGTGGAGTGTGTGTGATCTCTGGCGTGTCCTGCAGTGGAGTGTGTGTGTAATCTCTGGCGTGTCCTCCAGTGGAGTGTGTGTGTAATCTCTGGCGTGTCCTCCAGTGGAGTGTGTGTGTAATCTCTGGCGTGTCCTGCAGTGGAGTGTGTGTGTAATCTCTGACGTGTCCTCCAGTGGAGTGTGTGTGTAATCTCTGGCGTGTCCTCCAGTGGAGTGTGTGTGTAATCTCTGGCGTGTCCTCCAGTGGAGTGTGTGTGTAATCTCTGGCGTGTCCTCCAGTGGAGTGTGTGTAATCTCTGGCGTGTCCTCCAGTGGAGTGTGTGTGTGATCTCTGGCGTGTCCTCCAGTGGAGTGTGTGTGTAATCTCTGGCGTGTCCTCCAGTGGATTGTGTGTGTAATCTCTGGTGTGTCCTCCAGTGGAGTGTGTGTGTAATCTCTGGCGTGTCCTCCAGTGGAGTGTGTTTGTAATCTCTGGCGTGTCCTCCAGTGGAGTGTGTGTGTGTAATCTCTGGCGTGTCCTCCAGTGGAGTGTGTGTGTAATCTCTGGCGTGTCCTCCAGTGGAGTGTGTGTGTGTAATCTCTGGCGTGTCCTCCAGTGGATTGTGTGTGTAATCTCTGGTGTGTCCTCCAGTGGAGTGTGTGTGTAATCTCTGGCGTGTCCTCCAGTGGAGTGTGTGTGTGTAATCTCTGGCGTGTCCTCCAGTGGAGTGTGTGTGTGTTATCTCTGGCGTGTCCTCCAGTGGAGTGTGTGTGTAATCTCTGGCGTGTCCTCCAGTGGAGTGTGTGTGTAATCTCTGGCCAGGGCTCCAGACTAACTTTTTGCCTTGGTTGCACTGGTGCGCCTAACTTTTTTATTTAGGTGCACCAGCACAAAATTTAGGTGCACTCAAATTTTTCCTCGTCTCGCGTCGCCTTTAACGCCACAATTTCAAGGTCACCTTTTTATCACGCTCGATATATTCATATATATTATGTAAATGCTTTTAAACAAGAATAAGGTGTAGTTTTTTTACTTTTTATTTGAAGCACAATTATACTGTAAATAAAAATATAAATCTTTAAAAAAAATGAAAGTGCTGTTTTAACATTTTTCAAGTTAGGGCAGGGTTTTTCACAATTCGATTCAATATTGATTATTTTGGATATCAGGTACAATACATGGCAAATTTTCTCAAGAAAAACAAATCTCAACTAATGCTGTAAACTGGGAGTCAGTTGTAGCCCACTATGCTTCATTAGCCTACTATAATATTGAAGGTAAAAATTACCTGATTTGTACACAAACACCTAAATTACACTATTATTATTTTTTTAATAATAATAAAGTTATATGAAATATAAACATTTAAATGGTGGCTGCATAAAAACTTGCCAGATTTTTTTCGAACAACATGCAGTAAATATTGAAAAACATAAAAAATTATAATGAATATGTAATATGGTCCATATATTAGGCACAATGCTCCTCTAGAGTTAATTTTTCTAGCTGGCTAACGAGTTTATGGTCACTGGATATGTTTTTTTCTGAGGTAAATGTGACGTTACATGACATTGTTTACAAGCGTTTTACTGACGTGTTTCCACGGTTGAAACACTGATTGAGCGATTCCATGTGAAAGATACGGATTTCGATAAGTTGTACTCTATCTTTTAACACACTTTCAGATGCTCGTTCGTGTTTATTTCGCGCTGTAACTGGTATTATTAAGGCGGAAGAGAAAATCATGCTTCTCTTGAGCAGAGCCAGAGCGATCTCACGCCACAGCGTCAATACACTACATATTTATGTTTTTGAATTTCGTAAGAAAATTGACCTAATTTGAAATCTGAGACTTTGTTTCATATCAATAGTAACAAAGCACAAAGGTTATTGCGATTTATTGGATGGGATGCTCGCTACAATGTTCCATTCATTCATCAACTGAAAACAGCATAGACCAACGGTTCGTAAAAATCTACGAGAATCGATTAAAATCGAGAAATCAATATTTTTTTTACCTAGTTCAAGTAGCTTACATTTTTAAAAGTTTCTTCGTCGTCTGTTTTCCTGCGTTTATTTAGCTGATGCTGCTGATTGCCGTAACTGATTCTCTGGTGCTCAGGTGACAGGTCGCAATTTATTTCAATCACACAGCACGGAGCATTTTAGTCCTACAGGAACATCTGAACCACAGCCAATCAGAGGCAAAGACCCGCCCAATCTCTATCTCTGATTGGTTTAGACCACGATATGATTCAACCATGCGTGCCAGGAGAACAAAATACTCGTTTGTGGAGAGGCAGCGGATGCGATCATGCGAGAATGTTAGGTGCACTGGTGCGACCTAGGAAAAATTCTTGTCGCACCCTTACAAATTTTGGTCGCATGTGCGACCAAAATGGTCGCACTCTAGAGCCCTGCTGGCGTGTCCTCCAGTGGAGTGTGTGTGTAATCTCTGGCGTGTCCTCCAGTGGAGTGTGTGTGTGATCTCTGGCGTGTCCTCCAGTGGAGTGTGTGTGTAATCTCTGGCGTGTCCTGCAGTGGAGTGTGTGTGTAATCTCTGGCGTGTCCTGCAGTGGAGTGTGTGTGTAATCTCTGGCGTGTCCTCCAGTGGAGTGTGTGTGTAATCTCTGGCGTGTCCTCCAGTGGAGTGTGTGTGTAATCTCTGGCGTGTCCTGCAGTGGAGTGTGTGTGTAATCTCTGGCGTGTCCTGCAGTGGAGTGTGTGTGTGATCTCTGGCGTGTCCTCCAGTGGAGTGTGTGTGTAATCTCTGGCGTGTCCTCCAGTGGAGTGTGTGTGTAATCTCTGGTGTGTCCTCCAGTGGAGTGTGTGTGTGATCTCTGGCGTGTCCTCCAGTGGAGTGTGTGTGTAATCTCTGGCATGTCCTGCAGTGGAGTGTGTGTGTGATCTCTGGTGTGTCCTGCAGTGGAGTGTGTGTGTAATCTCTGGCGTGTCCTCCAGTGGAGTGTGTGTGTGTAATCTCTGGCGTGTCCTGCAGTGGAGTGTGTGTGTGATCTCTGGCGTGTCCTGCAGTGGAGTGTGTGTGTGATCTCTGGCGTGTCCTGCAGTGGTGTGTGTGTGTGATCTCTGGCGTGTCCTCCAGTGGTGTGTGTGTGTGATCTCTGGTGTGTCCTCCAGTGGTGTGTGTGTGTGATCTCTGGCGTGTCCTCCAGTGGAGTGTGTGTGTAATCTCTGGCGTGTCCTCCAGTGGAGTGTGTGTGTAATCTCTGGTGTGTCCTGCAGTGGAGTGTGTGTAATCTCTGGCGTGTCCTGCAGTGGAGTGTGTGTGTAATCTCTGGCGTGTCCTCCAGTGGAGTGTGTGTGTAATCTCTGGCGTGTCCTCCAGTGGAGTGTGTAGGGCCCTATGAAATCCGTTTTATTTTTTCCCAAATTCCGTTTTTTCCGTTTTCATTTTTGGGAATTCATTTTTTTTTACCCTTTACTGTTATTTTAGTCATAAAAAGAGTGTGCTTTTAAAGTTAATGATTAAAATGTATACAAATAAAATAGGAATGACCTTAAATTACAGACATTTACTCAGTAGCCTTTTCAGGACAAATACTGCATGATGCCCCATGACACTGCACTCTTCAAGTAACAACAAAATATGGTTATGAGCTTTAAACTGTTCAGTAAAATAAATTATATTCGTTTAAAGTTTAAATAAAAGTCACACTCTGTCTCTCTCTCTCTCGCCCAGTGTCGCTCGCGGAGTTTGCTTCGCTTTTGTCCATTCCGGCGCCTCATAGACAGACGCGGTGTGTGTTTGTGTGTGCGTGCGTGTATATGAGAGACGCGTGAGTGATAGAGAGACGAAGGGAGAGCGGGGAAAGGAAATACAACGGAAAGAATACGCCGCGTGTTTTAAATAACGTAAAAAAATGAACGAAACGCAATATGTGGCGGCCGGAGTTGATTTTGTGGCCGCAAATTAGTCTATGTGTGTGAAAAACACTGCATAAAAGTCACGTGCGAACTGCTCGGCTCGGTACTGAGGGCTTGCCTTATATCGTCAAATTTCTTAACTTTTTCGCCGTGGAGAGCCGCTTCGCCATGCTTTCATTGTTTTGATGCCGTCATTGGAGCTGAAATGACGGGAGGGGTTGTGTCGCCCAGATTTGTTTCCCCCGTTCTGCATTTTCACCAGACATACGTTCTTCTCCCACACAAAAACAGAATTTCAATCCAAATATGTAAAATTCCACGAAATTCCGCGTTAACACTAGATTCCGCGTTAATTGTCCAATTCCGTAATTCCGTCCGCGATTCCGTGATCGCGGAAATCATAGGGCCCTAAGTGTGTGTGTAATCTCTGGCGTGTCCTCCAGTGGAGTGTGTGTGTAATCTCTGGCGTGTCCTCCAGTGGAGTGTGTGTGTAATCTCTGGCGTGTCCTGCAGTGGAGTGTGTGTGATCTCTGGTGTGTCCTCCAGTGGAGTGTGTGTGTGTAATCTCTGGCGTGTCCTCCAGTGGAGTGTGTGTGTAATCTCTGGCGTGTCCTCCAGTGGAGTGTGTGTGTAATCTCTGGCGTGTCCTGCAGTGGAGTGTGTGTGTAATCTCTGGCGTGTCCTCCAGTGGAGTGTGTGTGTGATCTCTGGCGTGTCCTCCAGTGGAGTGTGTGTGTAATGTCTGGCGTGTCCTCCAGTGGAGTGTGTGTGTAATCTCTGGCGTGTCCTGCAGTGGAGTGTGTGTGTAATCTCTGGCGTGTCCTCCAGTGGAGTGTGTGTGTGATCTCTGGTGTGTCCTGCAGTGGAGTGTGTGTGTGTAATCTCTGGCGTGTCCTGCAGTGGAGTGTGTGTGATCTCTGGTGTGTCCTCCAGTGGAGTGTGTGTGTGTAATCTCTGGCGTGTCCTCCAGTGGAGTGTGTGTGTAATCTCTGGCGTGTCCTCCAGTGGAGTGTGTGTGTAATCTCTGGCGTGTCCTGCAGTGGAGTGTGTGTGTAATCTCTGGCGTGTCCTCCAGTGGAGTGTGTGTGTGATCTCTGGCGTGTCCTCCAGTGGAGTGTGTGTGTAATGTCTGGCGTGTCCTCCAGTGGAGTGTGTGTGTGATCTCTGGTGTGTCCTCCAGTGGAGTGTGTGTGTGTAATCTCTGGCGTGTCCTCCAGTGGAGTGTGTGTGTAATCTCTGGCGTGTCCTCCAGTGGAGTGTGTGTGTGATCTCTGGTGTGTCCTCCAGTGGAGTGTGTGTGTAATCTCTGGCGTGTCCTCCAGTGGAGTGTGTGTGTGATCTCTGGTGTGTCCTCCAGTGGAGTGTGTGTGTGTAATCTCTGGCGTGTCCTCCAGTGGAGTGTGTGTGTAATCTCTGGCGTGTCCTGCAGTGGACTGTGTGTAAAATCTCTGGCGTGTCCTCCAGTGGAGTGTGTGTGTAATCTCTGGCGTGTCCTCCAGTGGAGTGTGTGTGTGATCTCTGGTGTGTCCTGCAGTGGAGTGTGTGTAATCTCTGGCGTGTCCTCCAGTGGAGTGTGTGTGTAATCTCTGGCGTGTCCTCCAGTGGAGTGTGTGTGTGATCTCTGGTGTGTCCTCCAGTGGAGTGTGTGTGTGTAATCTCTGGCGTGTCCTCCAGTGGAGTGTGTGTGTGTGATCTCTGGTGTGTCCTCCAGTGGAGTGTGTGTGTGTAATCTCTGGCGTGTCCTCCAGTGGAGTGTGTGTGTGTGATCTCTGGTGTGTCCTCCAGTGGAGTGTGTGTGTGTAATCTCTGGCGTGTCCTCCAGTGGAGTGTGTGTGATCTCTGGCGTGTCCTCCAGTGGAGTGTGTGTGTGATCTCTGGCGTGTCCTCCAGTGGTGTGTGTGTGTAATCTCTGGCGTGTCCTGCAGTGGAGTGTGTGTGTAATCTCTGGCGTGTCCTCCAGTGGAGTGTGTGTGTAATCTCTGGCGTGTCCTCCAGTGGAGTGTGTGTGTGATCTCTGGTGTGTCCTCCAGTGGAGTGTGTGTAATCTCTGGTGTGTCCTCCAGTGGAGTGTGTGTGTGATCTCTGGTGTGTCCTGCAGTGGAGTGTGTGTGTAATCTCTGGCGTGTCCTCCAGTGGAGTGTGTGTAATCTCTGGCGTGTCCTCCAGTGGAGTGTGTGTGTGATCTCTGGCGTGTCCTCCAGTGGAGTGTGTGTGTGATCTCTGGTGTGTCCTCCAGTGGAGTGTGTGTGTAATCTCTGGCGTGTCCTCCAGTGGAGTGTGTGTGTGATCTCTGGTGTGTCCTCCAGTGGAGTGTGTGTAATCTCTGGTGTGTCCTCCAGTGGAGTGTGTGTGTGATCTCTGGTGTGTCCTCCAGTGGAGTGTGTGTGTAATCTCTGGCGTGTCCTCCAGTGGAGTGTGTGTAATCTCTGGCGTGTCCTCCAGTGGAGTGTGTGTGTGATCTCTGGCGTGTCCTCCAGTGGAGTGTGTGTAATCTCTGGCGTGTCCTCCAGTGGAGTGTGTGTAATCTCTGGTGTGTCCTCCAGTGGAGTGTGTGTAATCTCTGGCGTGTCCTCCAGTGGAGTGTGTGTAATCTCTGGCGTGTCCTCCAGTGGAGTGTGTGTAATCTCTGGCGTGTCCTCCAGTGGAGTGTGTGTAATCTCTGGTGTGTCCTCCAGTGGAGTGTGTGTGTAATCTCTGGCGTGTCCTCCAGTGGAGTGTGTGTAATCTCTGGTGTGTCCTCCAGTGGAGTGTGTGTAATCTCTGGCGTGTCCTCCAGTGGAGTGTGTGTGTAATCTCTGGCGTGTCCTCCAGTGGAGTGTGTGTAATCTCTGGTGTGTCCTCCAGTGGAGTGTGTGTGTGATCTCTGGTGTGTCCTGCAGTGGAGTGTGTGTGTAATCTCTGGCGTGTCCTCCAGTGGAGTGTGTGTGTGATCTCTGGTGTGTCCTCCAGTGGAGTGTGTGTGTAATCTCTGGTTTGTCCTCCAGTGGAGTGTGTGTGTAATCTCTGGCGTGTCCTCCAGTGGAGTGTGTGTAATCTCTGGCGTGTCCTCCAGTGGAGTGTGTGTAATCTCTGGCGTGTCCTGCAGTGGAGTGTGTGTGTAATCTCTGGCGTGTCCTCCAGTGGAGTGTGTGTGTAATCTCTGGCGTGTCCTGCAGTGGAGTGTGTGTGTAATCTCTGGCGTGTCCTGCAGTGGAGTGTGTGTGTAATCTCTGGTGTGTCCTGCAGTGGAGTGTGTGTGTAATCTCTGGTGTGTCCTGCAGTGGACAGTGCTGATGTCACGGCTGATGATGGACACTGGCTTTACTGCGTCTGGGTGGCGTTCTACGAGATCTACAACGAGCACGTGTACGACCTGCTCCAGCCGCCCCTCGCCAGCAGAACCCGGAGGCGGCCGGCGCTGAGAGTGTGTGAGGACAGCGCCGGGAGCTCCTACATCAGAGGTGCGGTTCACACGAGTGTCACATGACCGATTTTAATTTTTTACAATTTTATTTCTATTAATGTACCATATTTGAGTTCGATCATGTTTTTATTTATTTAATATTTTGTATTTTCTAGGGGATTTTATGGTACTAAATTATATTTTCGCTGTGTTTATAATCCATTTATTCACTTTTTGAGCGTAGACCTGAACATGTCCAACTTAAACTGTGGCAAATCTAGAATGCTTTAGATCACAGACTGAAGTCTGATCTCTTCAAACACGACGCTCGGCAGATTATTGCTGAAGTGAGAAGGTTTAAATAGTGAACGTAAATTACAGAATTTTACTTTTATTGTTATGAAAAATGTGCAAAAATACTGTTTTACATTTTTATATGAAATACAGTTTTAGAGTAAAACATGTTTTTGAAAATGTATAAGAAAATAAAAGCCAAAAAATGAGGCTGATATCTCAGTAAATGAGATGTTGTTCGGCTGCAGTTCCACACGCTTCCACTAGAGGAAACTCGTCTCTTTCATTTCCAGTGCGTCATTCCTGACCGCGAGGAGCACAAGTGTGGCTATCTTTAGCGTGTGTCCAGTAAAGTGTGTGTGTGTGTGTAGATCTGCGATGGGTTAATGTGCAGAACGCAGAGGAGGCCAGTAAAGTGCTGCGCGTGGGCAATAAGAACCGGAGCGCAGCCGCGACCAAGATGAACCAGTCGTCCAGCAGAAGGTCATCATGAGTGTGATGTCATGATCCATGAGTGTGATGTCATTAGTACTGAATACACATTTCCATGCCAAAGCAAATCCGTTGTTCTGTCTTACAGCCACAGTATCTTCACCATCAAGCTGATCCGCCTCGACGGAGCCGATGTTCAGGGACTGTCGGAGTGAGTGAACTGTGAAACACATGATCAAGAAGTTACAAAAACATTTTTACATTGTATAACTCAAAGTTAGTTCAGCAATTTTCAACATTTCTTATGAGATATAGCAAAGTCTGTTTAATGTAATTTAAGTTGAAATAACTTAAACATCCAAGTTGATTGTACTTAAATTTAAAGTCCCGCTGTAGTCAATCATTTTATCCTTTAAATATCTTGAATGTAACTCGACACCATTGCCTCATTAAATATACGCGGGTCTATGAATATGCAGATGAGCCCCGCCTCCACTCACTCCCTCAGCTCAGAGATCCACTGGTTGACGATCACACGTTGATCTGATTGGTTACAAGGTCGTTTGTGACGTCAGAAACACCAGCGATTTCAAACCGTGTTTTTGAGACTGTCTTTGGTTCACTGCAGTTTTAAGGAGGAAATACTCAGCAATGCTGTCGACTTATGAACTTACACATGGTGTGTCTTAAAGCATATTAATAACACCACATAGACACATAAACAACATTAAACGCTGGAGTTTCACCACAGAGGGACTTTAAACTGATTAAGCAATTTTCAACATTAATGTTATACAAGATTCAACTAATGTAATTGAAGTAGAAATAACTTGAAAATCCAAGTGTATTGTACTTTTAAAAATTCAGAAGCAAATCTGTTTGGAAAGTGTAACGTGTTTCTTTTCTCACAAAGTCTTTCACTTTGTGACTTGGCCGGCTCCGAAAGATGCAACAAAACCAAAACGTTTGGGGAGCGTCTGAAAGAAGCTGGAAACATCAACAATTCCCTGCTGATCCTGGGCAAGTGCATCGCCGCGCTGCGGAGCAACCAGAGCTACAGGTACTGGCGACCGCCCTCGCGAGCCACAGGCGCCCCGTCTCTGCTCACACGCGTCTCTGATCCCCCAGGGCGAGGACGAGCTACGTGCCGTTCCGCGAGAGCAAGCTGACCCGGCTCTTCCAGGGCATGTTCTGCGGCCGAGGACGGGCTTGCATGATCGTCAACATCAACCAGTGCGCCTCCACCTACGACGAGACCCTCCACGTCATGAAGTTCTCCGCCGTGGCCAAGCAGGTTTGGGATCGCAAAGTTCACTTCAAACCCTGATCATAACGTTTGTGAGCTTTATGGGAACCCGGGTTGTTGTAGGGCTGATTATAATGTCAGGTTCTAGGGCAGATTCATAAGTTTACAGATAGCCATAGTCTAAGCAAATTGACCACGTCAACTAGTGATGGTCGATTTCATTTATTTGGAATCAGGGATTCAGAGTGTGTATCAAAGTCTGGTTATGACGTTACGAAGCATCGTTTACTGAAATCGCATGTGTTAATGTACAGACTTTAGTCACCTAGATTAGCGACTTCTCAGACCCATTTTGCGTCTTAAAAAAATCGACTAGCGATATTTTTGATTGCTGGTTAACAGTCAGTCACTAAATCAAAACCGCTTTATTGGATATTTGGCTATATAATATATTAATTTACAGTGTGTGAGCTCGGACTAGGATGTAAACTGCCGACAGGTTATGACTCTTTAAGCAGGATTTAGCTACTTTCCATTGAAAATAGTTGGCAATATCATGGTTTCCAAATGTCAATGATTCGCCACTAGGGGGCGATGATCTCTGTGAACCCATGAACCAGTGTCTTTATGATTTTACCTGATCTCGGATCAGTTTTATACATTTGTAGATGTTTAATGGCATAAAGAGTTGTAGTCAAGTCTCTTACTGGTCTGATTAACCAAGCTCTTCATAAACAATACAAGCTCTACAATTTAATAAAATAACACATATTATAGAGACACTTCATATTTAGTAGTATCAGATGATTTGTTAATTGCATTTAATAGATGACGGCTTCAATGAAACATTGCTGGTTTGTAAAAGGTGTTTTTCTGCATGTTTTGACTGAGTTTTCGCTGCATTTACACTGTTCTGACCAGCAGGGGTCGCCGGCGAGTGACTCTTCCAAACACTGAATCATTTTGCCAAAGCAATTCATTTAATTAAAAGTTTCAAAGCCTCGTTTCTCCCATTGCCCGTGTCATTCGGGTCTGTGTGTGTCAGGTGTTACAGGTCATGCCTCAAAGATCTGTGGAGTCTCTGGCGCCGCGTCTGGTGGGTCTGGATGGGAAGCCATTGCTGAGGAATGGAGTGATTGATGACCAGGCTGTGGATGAATATCTGTCAGAGGAAGAGTTGCTGGACGGAGACGAGGCCGACGTGTCAATATTACCCCAAGAGGTGCTCGAGCACGTCAACATGATCCTCGATGCTCACACTGCAAAACACCTCTCTTACTCTGTGTTTTTGTCCTGCTTTCAGTCCAAATATCTAAATATTCTTAAAATAAAGATGTCTTTACTAAAGGAGTGAAATGCCATAAATTCCACTTAATTCAAAGAGAAACCAGATAATTTCTTTCCCCATTGGCAGATCACTTTGCTTTTTAATAAGGAAAAAAAAGCTTAATTTTCACAAGACAAATCAAGATGCAGTTTACTATACAAGTAAAATGCCATGCGATATGTCTTGTTTGTCAAAATTAAGCTTTTTCTTTTAACTTATTAAAAAGCAAAATGATCTGCCAATGGGGAAAGAAATTATCTGGTTTCTCTTTGAATTAAGATTTTTTTCTTACCCCTTTGGCAGATAATTTTGCTTGTTTTAAGCAACCTCACTTAAGATATGTCTTGTTTTCTGGGTATATAAATCAAAATTATGGCATTTTACTACTTTTAATTATTTTAATAATGTTTAGGTATCTGGACAGTATTTTTTGCCTTGTTTACAGCGTAAGAAAAGCATGTTTTGCGGTGCAGAGATGGAAGCCTTTGACACGTGTTTGTCATCATCTTGCAGGAGTTGTTGAACTTGGTGGAGAGCTTGCGCTCGAAGCTGATGGCCGAGCGCAGGAAGAATCTTGTCCAGGAGATTCAGATCCGTAAGGAGATGGGAGACGCGATGCTGCAGCAGATCACGGAGGCAGAGGAGCTTCACAGGTGAGGAGCCGAAGCTGGGCACCGGAACATGGACATGCTTCACCTCATGAAGGAGCCTTCCCAGGTCTCCCACGGGCCTTCCCAGGTCTCCCACGGCTCTGAAGGAGCCTTCCCAGGGCTCCCTCGGGTCGAGGAGCCTTCCCAGGTCTCCCACGGGTCTGAAGGAGCCTTCCCAGGTCTCCCACGGGTCTGAAGGAGCCTTCCCAGGGCTCCCTCGGGTCTGAAGGAGCCTTCCCAGGTCTCCCACGGGTCTGAAGGAGCCTTCCCAGGTCTCCCTCGGGTCTGAAGGAGCCTTCCCAGGGCTCCCACGGGTCTGAAGGAGCCTTCCCAGGTCTCCCTCGGGTCTGAAGGAGCCTTCCCAGGGTTCCCTCTGGTCTGGAGGAGCCTTCCCAGGTCTCCCACGGGTCTGAAGGAGCCTTCCCAGGTCTCCCACGGGTCTGAAGGAGCCTTCCCAGGGTTCCCTCTGGTCTGGAGGAGCCTTCCCAGGTCTCCCACGGGTCTGAAGGAGCCTTCCCAGGTCTCCCACAGGTCTGAAGGAGCCTTCCCAGGTCTCCCTCGGGTCTGAAGGAGCCTTCCCAGGGCTCCCTCGGGTCTGAAGGAGCCTTCCCAGGTCTCCCACGGGTCTGAAGGAGCCTTCCCAGGGCTCCCTCGGGTCTGAAGGAGCCTTCCCAGGGCTCCCTCGGGTCTGAAGGAGCCTTCCCAGGGCTCCCTCGGGTCTGGAGGAGCCTTCCCAGGGCTCCCTCGGGTCTGGAGGAGCCTTCCCAGGGTTCCCTCTGGTCTGGAGGAGCCTTCCCAGGTCTCCCACGGGTCTGAAGGAGCCTTCCCAGGTCTCCCACGGGTCTGAAGGAGCCTTCCCAGGTCTCCCTCGGGTCTGAAGGAGCCTTCCCAGGGCTCCCACGGGTCTGAAGGAGCCTTCCCAGGTCTCTTACAGGTCTGAAGGAGCCTTCCCAGGGTTCCCTCTGATCTGAAGGAGCCTTCCCATACCTATAGCGGTTTCACATTTGTGTTTTTGAAGTTTGTGCAGAATTTTTATTTTTCTTATTTTTCACCGCTTGCACCTTGGAACCGGTTTCAAGGCTTGCGTTCTCGAGCACCAAACACTGTTGTGTGAATGAACGGCCAGAACACATTAAAAGTTTTCTGCGTGAACTGTGTCGTGTTAGCAGCCCCTAAGTTAATAACTAATGAGCTTTGCAACGGAAGTGAATCAATCCAAACTAACTTTAGCTGGACAATAACTTTATTCTAGATCTGCTGTAAAACCAAACAATCTGTTACTGTAATCTCCTGTTATCACTGTAAAGCTGCTTTGAAACATGTTAAAGCGCTGTATAAATGAAGCTGACTTGACTTTAACCGTCTGTGTTTCAGTCGTCAGCTGGAGGACCTGAAGGAGAGCTATGAGGAGAAGATGGACAGCACGTTTGATATGTATAAAGAGGCGTTGAAAGAGCACGCGTACCAGTGCGCTCTCGAGAGACTGGAGGAGGATTACATCCCTATAGACGAATACAACGAAGAGCAAGAGCGAGCCAAGGCACACACACACCTTTAAATCTAATTAACCCCAGTGTATGATGGGAAGGTTTAAGCAGGTCAAATTACACCGATTTGTATTGGAGGGATTTCTATTAAATGCTTGTGCACTTCCAACAGTGTCACAATCTAGTTGCATTTATTAATTGACAATCTTGTTTATTATTATTATGGTCCAAGCACCACTTATTGTAATCGTTAGTGTTCTTATTCCTCCGCTCTGGAAGCCCATAGAAAGGCTTGTGGGAAAATTATGAAATTTGGCATATAGATAGAGGACAGTCTGAACTGTCACCACAGCGATTTTGGAGTCTTTAAGTCATTCCCTCTAGTGCCACCAACTGTCCAAATTGTCACTTATGTTTGTTAACTTTTGAAATTTAAGGCCTATAAACAAAATCTTCTGATTCCTTTTTTCACGATGATGCGATTGCACACGATGACGTCAGTTTTCGCCACTTGAATTTTCCAAAAACAGTACTTTTCCAAACTGCTGGACAATTGCCCCGATTTTCACGAAAATTGAGCCAGATCATGCCAACAAAGTTATGGAATTCAAGTTGATTTGTGAAACTGTTTACGAATGATGAACAAATTCGAATTGGAGCGCCAACATGGACGTGAGGCTAAATCTCTGCAACCCTTTAGCATATTCTGACCAAACTTGGTGCGTGTTATGACAACCATGACATGAGGTTACTTGCACAGTTTTGGGACAGTGCCACCTAGTGGTCAGGAGATATGCTCTTTTTGCTTAACTTCTGAACGGTTCAGCCAAAAATCACAGAACTGGTCACTTTAGATTCGGTGCAGCATGCCGACTCGAACACCATATCGGCCATTTTGGGCATCTACCGTTTTAAATTGTCTTAAAAGCAATCTTTTACTAACACATGGTGTCGTTATGAAACTTTGTATGTGTTCGGCACCATGCCCTGAAGCGAATCAAAGTTTGGGCACAGCGCCACCTATTGGTTGAAAGTGCTAAACCATTAAATCATTACTAATGACTATTTATAATTTTCCAGGAATTCAGCCTAAAATCTTAATGTCTTTAATTGCTCGTTGTTGCAGTTGGTCTGTTCCAGCCATGCTTGCATGACTTCTCGTTCCTTTGTGCTTGGCCTCTTAATGTCTGCTTGCAGCGATTTAATCCCTATCATTTTATTTATAGGCGCTAGAGAAACTTGTATTTGAGTTGGAACAGAAATGCCGGTGTTCTGGTCCTCAACCCCTCAAACAGGACAACTCTACGCAGACAAGCCCACTGCCGTCCATGGACACAGGTATCGTGTGTGTGTAATCCTGACTTTTTTGTCCTCAAGGGAACTTTTTTTTTTTTTTTTTTGGCCCCTACGAGGAAAACGGCTTATAAATCATACAATTTTTTTTTTCAAAATGTAAAACTGCAGGAGGCTCTGTGACGGTGGTGTTTAGGGGTAGAGATCTAATATACAGCTTGTACAGTATATAAACAATCCTCTGTATGATCTCCCTCAATTGACTGCAGATGCAGAAAGGTATAAGATGCTGTACAAGGAAAAGTGTGCGGTGGAGAATCTTTGTGTTGAGAAGCAAGAGGTAAACACACCAGAGATGGAGAACTCCTGGAAGGTCTGCAGAATCGTGAGTGTCTGCTCTGTGTTTCAGCTGATCGTGTCTCTCGAGCGGCGCATCGGCGAGCTGAACGAGACGCTTCAGGAAGCCGGCGAGAGCTATATGGAAAAACTTGCGGAGGTCCAAACTCTACAAAACAGACTCTCGAATCAGGTTAGGACACTTAGATGAAGCCTATGGACTGACCATAGACAGTAAAAAAAGTGTGTGTGACGTCACCCGTAGTGTTTCAGAACATTTTTGAAACCCAAAGTGGGCGGAGCCGGCCGTCGCCATCTTGGCAGTGCGTTACTCCCGGATAAACTAACGTATGCAGCGAGGCGGATTAGCTGAGGTGACATGATGCTAACAGACAGCAGACAAACGGCTAGCAGTGACATCAGTGGCAATCCACCTGTCACTCAAGTGGCCACGCCCTTAATTATGCAGAACTTTAAGGCTTAATATAGCCTTAACCCCCCCCCCCACAGTCGTCATGAAGGGCAACATTAGCGATATAGACCAAAACCACTTTTTGCACCAGACTGTAGACATGTTTTATTCTGCTGTAAAGTTTAACATGCGGGTCTATGGGATTGAGTCTCTTCTGCAGCCGGCCTCTAGTGGCCAGTGGAGGAACTGCAGGTTAACTCACTCAGTGGCGGATTCAAGAGAGACGCGCTCGTTCTGAGAGCTGTGTGTGTGTTGACAGGAGCAGAAAGCGGAGTGTTTGGAGAGTGATGCCAGCGCTCGAGAGCAGGAGATCGGCCGTCTGCGTGAGGAGGTGAAGCGTGCGAGTGTGTGTGTCGGCTCGTCTCGGGCGAGTGTGTGTGTCGGGTCTCGTCCGCGGTGTGGTCTTCTGCTCAACATTAAAGAGTCCATGACTCCTCCGTCCACTGGGAGTCTGTGCCGCACCATCAGGAAGTCCGTGAGAGCCACGACCCTGAGGAAGAAGCCCAGCTGATCATGTCCTGGAGCGCCGTGTGTTTCTTCAACGTTTCTATGAAAGTTTTTATTTGTGTAATAAAAGTGTATTTTTAAATCTTTCCACTTTTTTGTTTCAAATCTCTTTTTGACTTTTTCCAACTTGTTAGTGATTCTATGATTGTGATAACCAGGGCCCGGTTGTTCAAAAATGTTCCAAAGTCAAAGTGACATCAGATCACATGAAAATGTGTGCAAAAAGAAAAGGATCCTCTAACTCTTTGATCACAGAAATTACATATTTAATTTTTTTCCTTGTGTTTTAAAATATCTTGAGTGTAACTCGACACCCTTGCCTCATTTAGTATGCGCGGCTCTATGAATATGCAGATGAGCCCCGCCTCCACTCACTCCCTCAGCTCAGAGATCCACTGGTTGACGATCACACGTTGATCTGATTGGTTACAAGGTCGTTTGTGACGTCAGAAACACCAGCGATTTCAAACCGTGTTTTTGAGACTGTCTTTGGTTCAGTGCAGTTTTAAGCAGAAAATACTCAGCAATGCTGTCGACTTATGAACTTACACATTTACATGTGTAAATTCATATCTATGGGATTGAGAAAATTTGAAGAAAATTACTGTCGTTTAGCAAGTAAATGACAGTTACATACATATTACTAACATTTCATGTAAGCTTTATGGTAAGCCTCATACAAGGGAATTTATAGTAATTTATGGTGTTAATATTAATCAGTGAGTGTGTGTGCAGAGCTTATGGACCACGCCACTGCTGTACAGTAAAGGAGATTTAGGTGCCATACAATAAATCCCCCAAACTGCTGTTTATACTATTACAGTGGGACTTTTGTTCTGTTTTTGTTCCTGTTAAGATTGTAGTCGGTTTGTAGTTTTCTGATTGATGTTTGCCATTCGTCCCTGTCTGTATTGAAGTCTTTTGCTGCGTCCTAGTTCACATGCTATCCACCCTTAATAGTATTCAAAATGAGAATTAGTTTTCCAAACAGTGGTATGTTGAAATGATCATTCCAATGATGGTTTACAGTTTCCGGTTTATTTCAACTAAAGTTTCCCACAACCCATTGCGCGTTAGACGAGGATTCGATTAGAACTACAAACATGGCGGATTTGTGAGATGATAGAGAGGTTTGAATAAAGGGGTTTGAGTGATTAATCAGTATATAACCTGACTAAAGGATATTTATTCAATGTTATTTACAATGCAACAGTATTGTGAACTTTAATATACGGCTGGTCTTTAACTATTAAATGCATCATTATACACGAGGAGAGTCTCTGAAAGACTCACGACTGGCAGATCAACAACGAGCTGCTGCATTTCTCTCCGAAACGGTAGGAAATTAAATCAAATTGAACGTTGTATGAGGATTTTAACTTTGACGAAGATTAACAGATCAGTTTAAACGGTGACACGGTGCAAGACGCAATTATGATGTAGTTTGTTTGTACCAAATCTTATTCTACTCATTCACAAGTATAACTACTTTAAAGCGTAGCATATGCGAGTTGTGACGCAGCGGTTGTGTGTTTCCCTTGTTCAGGATCTGGGGCTCGTTCTTCGTACGTCGCTAACTCAGTTAGCTGGATTTGATTGTTGGCGATTTGGCATGATCTTGGATCGTTTGGTTCTTCGAAGCTCATCCTAGACTTGCTGTCATAGGCAGGCTTATTTCATGTAAACAGGATTAGATCGCGGCTTCATAAGCGGAGGTGATGCGAGAAGTCTTTTAACGCAGCGCGATAGTGTACTTTTTGAGAGATATAATTTTACTCATGACTCGTGAGGATGTCATTTACATCAATATTTTTTGGAAACGCACATTAATTGTTCGACTCGTCGGAGTCGGCCTTTAATAACAGCACGAATTGTGTGCATTGTCCTGATATTATTTGCGAGTGGCTCTTTCCTTTAAACTATTGGAGATGCGGAAACTTGAGTGCTGTCTGTCGTGTCATTCACAAAGTTTACCCTGGCGCTCAAGCAGTTTTTAGGGTGTTTTTTGTGGCATTTCCAAGCCAGTTTTTGCCAACGCAGGTATTATAATTTTTAATGAAGATCATGCAATCATGAACATGCCGATTAATATGACACAGATATGTCCCTCAGGCTTCACTAATGTGATTGGTCAATAGACTGCATGTTCCCATCGAGGCCTCTATGAAGGGGATTTTGTGAACAGAAAGGGGGATCACAATGTAAATGTGCAGCCAAGTTACTATTACAATTCTTAATATCCAAGATTAGTAATATTATATCAAATAAAAAAAAGGCAGTTGACAGACTAAAATCCCTAGATGGTGTGTGACTTATCACAAATGTGGAAGCACAGAGATTCACATTTATGCACATTACTTGAACATGGTATCAATATCAAGCTCACTGTATTACATACACAGTTACAATGCAGCTCTAGCCAGGACAAGGTCACACAATGAAATGAACTTTGGCCAACTAAAGGGAAGATTTCAGTGTCTGAAAAGCCTGAGGGTTGCACTTGACAGGGCCTGTGACATTACATGTGCCATATTACACAACATTTCCACCATCAGCAAAAATATAAAACATTTCATTAAATGTTTAATAAAAGACAAGACAAATATGCTTAGTTCTTTTTTTTATTTAAATTGTCAAGTTCCATAAAATACTCTATTTTCTAGGGGCAGGGGGGCTTGGGTTAAACCTGTCAACACAAGCCTTATGCAACAAAAAATAAAAGGAAAAGTATACACCGCCCACCTCTGTATCACTGCTTTGTGCAGACTCTTCTGTAGATGTGGACTCCTGCAACACATATTGCATTCAGAAATAATAGGTACTCAAGTGTAAATTAAGTAAAGTTATTTAAAGATACTTTCTCCAAAAGACAGTCATCTGAGAGAGTTTCTTCACTGTCCTGTGCATTGGTGGGGAAATGGGCATTACAAAGTGTTGTACTTTCTTCCCTTTTGATGTAAAGTTTGGAAAAGTCCACTTACTGCACATGGATCAGCCAGGAACAGATAAATGTGTTGGTGTTTAAAACTGCACAAAAGAGGAAAACACAATTTCATTACAATGAAGTACACTGGGGGGAAATGTGATCAATAACTCATGGCAACATATTTTTTTACATTAACTATGTAGTTTCACACATGCACACTTTCACAAGTAAGCAATTCATCACTAGGCCTACTCAAGGTTTAACAGGTGATATGACTGGACCAGCCATTGGGATTATAGGCCTATAGTGCAGCAAAAAAATATTTTACAGTGTAAGATCATTTAAAGTTCATTTACCAGTAATGAAGGAGTTGCTGCTACTGGTCCCTGCTGTGTGTCTGAGGAAGAGCTGAACCCCGGACGGGTCGGTTCACATTCAACCCAAGGGCCAGCTCTTCTGCCGGGGTATAATGTGGGGCTGCACGACCACCACCTGTTTGTTTTTCTTTTCTTTTTTTTCTCAGCCTTTTTCTTGGTTGCTTTTATAAACAAGCAAACATTTATTAACAGTGCCTTTTTAAAAGAGACTATAGTAGCCTTTAGTACAAATTACCATTATGTAGAATATTCTAGTACTTCACTTTTACTTGTTCCCATGTTCTAGTAGTGGGTGGTGACTCTGACATTACAATGAACAAAGTTATTAATTATTTAGAAATGATTCAAATAAAAAAATATATACTGTAATAAGTGATAAAAACATCTAAATGGTCACTACAAACTTAATTTGCTACTTTTTGCCATCCCTCTCTCCTGGCTTTGCACATTTTAGGTGAAAACTTGTAATTAAGTTTTCAAATTCAGCATAACCTTCTAGCAATAGCTCTTGCTCTGCTGCAGAGTAAAACTGAGCGCGCTCTTTGGCCACGGTGAGCAGCCAATAGCAGCGTTGCTGATCAATGTTTCTACTATCGATGCATTTCCCCTTTTAAACCAACGCATGAACGCGCAATTATCTCAGATAACTCAATCCAGCGATACTAATCATAAACAACAGGTGTGTTCGAAGAACCCAATTAGCCGGATCATGATTAGCACGATGATATCATCTTAGATGTCTCATTTGATCTCGGATGTTTTAAGCAACGTACGAAGAACGAGCCCCTGGTGTGTTTTGTGGTGGTTTAGTTTAGTGTGTTTTCAGTTCTGTTTAGTGACCGGAGAAACGAAGTGTTTAGAAACTTGAATAAACTAAACTGCTTGGCAAAATGATTCACTGTTTGGCGACCCCTGCTGGTCAGGTCAGTGTAAATGCAGCGGAAACTCAGTCAAAACATGCAGAAAAACAGCTTTTACAAACAAACTGCAGTTTCATTGAAGCTGTCATCTATTAAATGCAATTACCAAATCATCTGATAACACTAAATATGAAGTGTCTCTATAATGCGTATTAAATTGTAGACCTGAATTCAAAATTTCTGAAAAATTACGTGATAAAATTATTATACAGGCTATGTGTGCGCCAAAATAAATGTGAATTTCCTTCCACGGTCATAGACATAACCTGAGATATGGATATTGGTGAAGTGGTACAATTTAAAATGGACTTTTCCTTACACTTTTAATAAGGATCTAAATTCCATATATGATTTTTACCTTAAGTCGCAAACAAAAATTCTCGTGTCGTCACACTTTGCTGTTATGGGAAAGAGGGAAAAATTGTGTACCAATTATTTTGAATTGCTTTATATTGTTTGATACACTAATCCACATAAAATAAACAATTAAGTGAATTTTTACTTTTTTATTAACCAGATTCATCTAATTTACCTTAATCGAAGCTCAGCCATTCATATGGATATAATGAAAACGCTTAACTGTCCCACTAATTCCAATTTATATTTATTTAAAATGTTAGATATTCTAATATCCCCTTTTCCCCTTCAACAAGACCATTTTAAATAGTCATGCAGTCTAATCTCAAATAAAACGTGTGAATATTACACGTAACCTCTTCACTGATTAAAATGCATGCATATAAAGACAAAAATGTTTAAAAGAATAATAAATAATAATGCACATTTTATTTACTTGGTGTTATCGTGTATGGGTGGGTATAAGTTAGACTGATGTGAACAAAACAAAAATCCCAGACAAAGACACAGGACTCAATCAATAATTCAACATTTTTAATGACAAGATTTGTATGGAAACTTCTGCTGCCACTGAGTGGATTTACAGTCTGGCAGAGAAAGAAAGATCTCCAGTTCATGAAAAAGAGGACATAATAAACACACGTTTAACTGAAGAAATTATTATTATTTTTAAATTATTAATACACATAAGCTGCCATTGATTGAGGAGTCTCACTTTGAAAAAACAGTACAAGTTTTTTGTGCGTATTGTACCGTACACAAGTTACACAGTCTTACTGTATCGAGCTTCTTCACACTCATATTTCATAAATAGAGTTTTGAAAATAAAGGTTCTTAATTGGCATCTATGGTTCTATGAAAAATCTTGCACTATAGGTTTATATATATATATATATAAAGGTGGTGACACTTTATTTCGATGGCCCATTTCAGACATTCTACTGACTATAAGTAACTTTTCAACTACATGTCGACTTATTCTACTAACCCGAACCCTAACAGTCTACTAATGCTACCAAAATAACACACGTTTGAACAAATCTACCGGCATTTCTAAAAAGCCTTGCATTTACAAATAAATAAATACATACAATTTACAAACACAAATTTATAATTGTTTGAAATAAATGTGATATCTCCAACTTTCCCTTAGTGGTCACAGGCAGCGTGGTCATACAACATACACTGGTAGATGAATAGAAATCACATGAATATGTTCTACGCTTTGGGCAAAAAGACAGATAAGCTCTTCCAGCTCCGCCAACAGCGAGAGGTTGAGCATGTCTACAGCAGGCGGAGACTTTGGGGAGTGGCTATTTCAATAGACAAATATGTTTTTCTTTGATTCTTCTATCCTCCTTTTCTTTCCCTGCATCCTAAGAAAACAAGGATGCACAATTTCGTGAAAGAGCTTGTCATGCAAATGAAGGCTGGAGAGCTGTTGCCCAGAGCATAATCTCTGTTTATAATGTGCTAGAGGAGTCATGATAAAAACTGGTTGATGCCATTCATTAATTGTCTTATTCTGGAGTAAAATTAGTGTGCCAAGAAGTTCAACTTTTGAAAAGGCATCTTGAGATCTTGCAAATTTTTCCATTCCAATGCACTGCATCTTGCATTTATTCAAAAACATTCTGTATAAATGGTCTCTTCGCCCATTCAGCATGTCGTAGTTCGTTCTGTGCGAATCAATCTTCCCTGAATGCTAATCCACGGCCAGCACAGCGGCCACTGCTTCTCATCAGGGACAGACAGACTAGACCGGGGCTGGGCATCTCCGGCCCTCGAGATCCACTCTCCAAACACACCTTCAGGGTTACTAGAGAGCCACAGACAGGAGAGTTTGGTCAGGGTCGGAGCAGAACTCAGCAGGAGAGTGGATCTCGAGGGCCGGAGATGCACAGCCCAAGACTAGCGGGATTGAGGAACATTCTGTCGCGGAACATTATAACATTCTCTTTGAATCATGGAAAAGACAAACATGGCAAAGGTAAGATCACCCACAGATTTCTAATAATGATTAGCGGCATACATAATTTAGCAATGATGTTTACCGTAATTCCTCAAATAAAGACTGGTATTCAAATAAACGCCGGGCCTCTGATAGTGGCCGGGGGCGTGGTCAACGCGGACAAATAAAGGCCGGTCTCAAATTAAGGCCGGGGAAAAATGAGTGTACACTCAAAGACGGACTCGCTCAGCGGTTGTCATATCACAACTATTCAGTGTTTTTAACCACATGTTTTTTTTAGGGTTCAGACATTTAAATAGATATGATTTATAGCAAAACAATACATTTATAGTTTGTAAAATACACAATGGTGTCTATGGAAGCAGCAATAACAATCCATTCAAATATATTTGGCGACGTTTTTTATTCATATCAGATACACAGTGTAAGTAACTATAAAGTTTACTCTATTCTTCTCCCAGTTCACCGGCCACTTACTTTCATGTATTTCGGGAGAAACTGAAGAATTCACGCGCTGTAACTTAACAAATACAACAGGAATCTCCGAACTGCGGTGCCCATCTCACGTTACAGATCAAGATCATTTATAAAGGGTTTTTAACGACAAAACAAACTCACTTACACGGATTTGAGAGTCAGAATAGAAGATAGTTGATGACATGGTAAGCAAGTTTGTTAATATTTAGAAATAAAAGCGCTACATCTGTCATACAGCGCTATTTTGGCTGTGGTGAACACGTGCCCAGCATGACGCGTCACGATGGAAACTTGGCTGGCGGGCGGGCGGGGATCGCGAATTAGAAATAAAGGCCTGCCTCTAATAAAAGCCTGCTTCAAATAAAAGCCGGCTACCATCTGCAGTTCAGGTAAATAAAGGCCCCGGTCTTTATTTGAGGAATTACGGTATATTGAAATACTACAAAGTGTGCATACTTGGTTGTAATATCACCTTAAACACTCATTCACATCTTTTTCAAAGTTCTGCCCACCAAAGTAACCTGAAAGCTTGCCCAAAGCCAGCCTAGCATTTGTTCTTCTCAGTTTGAGTTCATGTTGGTGGCCATTGCCAATGTCGAGGTGAGGACTATTGTCGATATAGTACAAATAAATTATTTCACAATCTGAAGCAAGTTTAGAGTATGGGGCAGTGTTGTCCACAAAACATATATATAATCTCCAGTGCATCAGGTTCTGCAGAGCGTCTTGTGACTTCAGTGCTTTGTCCTTTAGTTGGCTGGGTAACTACTGGAGGTGTAGTTTCTGTGATTGGATGCACCTTATTAGAAGGTGGTGTCAAGACAGACACAATGCTGTGTTTTTCAGCCCAACATTTAGGAGGCTCTGTAAAAGGACTACCCTTGATCTCTGTTTTCCCCTCTGGAGGGTCAGGGTTTTGCTCTTCTGGCTGTATCTCTGAATCATTGGCATTTGGAAGGTGAAAGTAGGTGAACGTCCTCCCTAGGCACCCGGTGTTTTCCCCTTGTTCTGTGAGAGACGAATCCTTGTCAGGTATGATAGGAGAATGGCCAAATAGGGAATATGGAATATCCTCTTTCCCAGAATCCTGCTCTGACTTTCCATGCTTGAGTGTGTCTTCATTCTCTGGACACGATTTCGGACTCGTTTGGCTTTCCCTGCATAACCAGCGACCCTTATCAATTAGGACTGCATCATTTGGTTCCACCCTGGCATTCAGAGTAACGCAATGCGTTGGCTCATTGAAGCCGTCTCTTGTGCTTGTGGCATTAAAGTATGACAAATCCTGTATGGCATTTGTGTGAGCCTCATTGATTGAGGGCAGCCTGGGGGAATTTGTACCTTTAAGGCCTTCTCTTTTCTTGACTTTGTGGGTTGAAGAAGATCTCTTCTCATCAGAACTAAATCCTTTAGAGCCTTGTCCATAAAGCCGCTCAATAGTCCTTTTTACGTAACCTTTGGCAATGGACAACTTGCATGGATCTTCCTCTTCTCTTGATTCGTCTGAGGATTGGTGTTCTTTTTTGTCAGAAGATTCAAATTGGTATTCTGCCGAATCAGAACTTGGGCTTCTCGGCTGTTTCTGTCTCTGCTGTATGTCTGTAGTGTTCTTAGCTAGAAACATATCTCTGATGGATTTCACTTTGTTGGTCTGAATGTGTACCTCTGAATCTTTTGCCAAAGCACTGTTCTTGGAATCATAGCTGAATGCTAATGAGGATGAGACTGAATCCATTGATGCCCTATCTGTGGTTTTGGTAATCTCTGCTGCCTCTAGATTTGGTTCATTGATGTGGTTCAAGAGCTGTTCGCCAAATGTTTGTGCTGTATTATAAGGTCTCTTACACACTGATTTTTCCTGGTCCTGTAGACTGCAGATAAGCTTTGCAACAGTGCTTGCTATTTCTTCCTTAAAATTAATGTCATTTTCCTCCCACTCTGTGGCTTCATTAGACATCTCCTCAAAGTCCTCCTGGTAGATGGTGTAGCATTCTGGCGCTTCTAGGATCACCTGTTCCTCTTCTGAATAAGTCCCACTTTCCATACACAAGTCTTGATGTTGTATTTCATCCACTTCTGTATTTGATTCAATATGATCAAAATGAGAAATACCTTGCACCTCAGGTAATGCAACATCCCTCTCGTTGTTCCAAAGTCCTGAAATGTTCTCTTTTGAATATATCTGTTCTACTACATCTTTCGGCCCAGGACTTTTCACAGTAAGATTCTCTTCTTTATTGAAAGTCCTTTCCTCAGGAAAGATCTCACTCTCGTTCTCATTCAGTTGGCGGAACTTTTCTTTCACAGAGAAACTTAGTTTTCCTGTACAGGTAATAAGTGACTCCTCTGATAATTTAGTTCCTTCCTCTTCAACAGTGTCTATGATTTTTTCGATATCATTTACAGCTTTTTCTATGACAACTTCTTTTTTAAATAATGTCTTCTCTACTTCAGAACTACTTTCTTCCCATGTACCTCTTCCCTCATCAATTTCCCATTGTCTCTCTTCCTTTTCTTGATGTTTCTTGACAGTCTCGTCTTCTTCTTGTCGCTTGCGTCTCACTTTCTCCATTCCTTGCAATCCTGTTCTCTTTAACCCCATTTCTCTGCACATTTCTGCCTCAAAGCTAGATTCACTAGATGACATATCCTCGCAGATATCTGAGTCAGGTATCGCATCACCCTGAAAAGTTCTCTTAATGTTGGAAAAGATCTCATTTCTCAAATCTCGTTGGTATTTATCAGTGATCACATCCATATCAGGTCTTGCCTGTGAGCCTGCTGTGAGGTGTGCATTTATAGCTCTGTCAATAACTGAATTAACATAGATGCTCACATAATCTTCCAGCACAAACTCTGAGAAACTAACCATCTGCTCTTTCGAGCGGGGCTCTGAAACGCCATTCATATTCATCTCTGGGAGTGAATCACTTACTGTGTCAGTGTCTTCCATCTGATTGCAAATCATGTACTCTACATCTGCATGGTTGAGGGCTGCCAGCTCCTCTCGGACTCTCTCAGGAACACCTAGATGTTCCATCAGCACTTGGATTGAATGTTCTTCCTCCTCTATACTTGACCTGTGATGGGACTCACTCCCACCCCTACTTCTTGCTTTATTGTTCAGTACTTGGAAGCCCGTCCAGTTCTGAAGCAGCTGAACAGATGCTGAGTTGTAGAGGTCAGATAGACTTATCCTTAGATGTTCTGCATCCTCTATTACTGCCAGGTCCTGTAGAGACTGCAGCATGAGCATTGCCTCAGAACTGCTTAGGTTGGCCTCAGTCTGACATGTATTTAAATGGCTTAATGCATCCTTTAAAGTCATGATAGAAAGAAAGGCAAGGAGTACCCTGGAGGAAGAGCTAAACTTAGATGCCAAGGATGAAGAAAAATCTGGCAGACGTTTGGATGTTTTCAAACATAATGACCGCTTGTGTTGTGTGATCTCACGAAGTGACTGAATGGAATTGCAAAGCTGATCAAGTACTGGCTTCATATCGGGCCTTACAGCCATTTTAACTGTATAGTATTTTTGTGCTTGCAGATCTATCAGCTCTGTTAGAGGCTTTGTTTGGATATTAACTGGTCTCCTCAAAGTATTTTCTGTGTCATACGAGGAGGTCTTACTTATTAGCTCAGAAATCTGTTGATTTCCATTTGTTTTTGTTAAGTGATCACTTTGTTCTTTGTCTGAAAGTGCTGGCTTTTTGGTGTTTGGCGAATATACATGGATTCCTTTCTCATCAAATGTGTCCTTTGTTGATGGTTGAATTGTCTTAGAAGATTGATAATTGAACAGTGATGCTTTTACCATCGTGTTATTTTTGGGTATAGCTTCTAAACAGGACTGTGCTGGAATCTGTTGAGATTGTAGCCAGAGTTCAACATAGTCTGATGTTTGCTGTGTCATTGTGCCTTTGCTGAGGGATGCATTATGGAGGTTTTCCTTTGGCAGAACTTGTAGGTTGTTTTGGTCTTCATCAACCAATTGTGGGCTTGGGTCGTCTGTACTCGTTTGAACACACTCTGTTTGAGGCTTTAGTCCATTCCCACTATTATTTCTCCTTTTCAGAAGTTTTTGAACCGCTTTTGCTCTGAAATGTTTTATAGCTCCTTTCTGGCTCAATATATCAGCTCTTATTTTCTTTATTTCTTTCAGGATGTCATCTTTTTTATCTCTCTGCTTTCTTTCTGGATAAGCAGACCTAAACAAGTGATTCTTTTTCACTATTACTCTCACTGACTTCCTCTTTGTGGTTGTATCAACAGTAATAACTCCTCTAGATACAGAGGCTTCTGAGGATGCAGTAACTGGTGTTACTGACACCTTGGCCCTTTGTGTTGAGGAGGTGTTTGTTTTGTAAGTGGAAGCATATGGTTTATCTTTTTTCCTAATTGACTGACATTTGATAGTTGCCAAGGTCTCAGATTTCATATCTTCATTAAAGTAATGGAATGTTTGATCTGAGGATACTGTGTCAGAAGATGCTATATAGCCATGTTGCGTATTGCCTGAGAAGTTCTCTTGACAAATCTGCTCTTCACAGATGTGTAACACTGCTTTTTTCTGATAGTCCTGGAACTGGAGGACTTCTGAAGATCTGTAGTCACTGGACTGGATCGCTGTGGTGGTGTTCGTATCAGAGGGAAGAGTGCATCGAGGCTTGGGAACAGGGTGGTTCTGCTTCACCTCTCCATTGTCCAGATCTTCCATGTAAGAGTATGAAGAGTTCTTATGAATTTCACTGGCAGTTATGATGCTCTCGATGGATCCTTGTTTGTGAGCAAGTGGGGAACAAAGCCGCTCTAACTCCCTGCTTGCTGCACCTCCATTGATCTCACTCTGTTGATGTACCTTACAGTCTTTCTCAGGGCAGGAGCGGCTGCTGTTATTGGGCTCACTCTTGTTGACCTCTATGGCACCAGGATCATTTTGAGGGGGTAAGCTATCAGCTAAATTAGCTTCCAGGTCAGGACAGGGAAGAGTGGCTGCTAGAAATTGATTGGACACATTGGAGCGACTGACTGTGGTGGTCCAATGTATTGTTTCCTCCTCTTTAATAGTGAGGCGTACCTTCATTTCAACGGTCATACTTCCATCTTGATTGACTCGAAAGGATTTCTCAATGTCATCATCAGAGGGCATGCGTGAGTCATCCTCTCTCTCACCATCCAGACTGGTGATTATTTCTGTTTCAGAAACTGACTCAAGATGATATCCAGTAGCTGCTTCCACAGAGCCATTTGGGTTGCTTGGAAAATCACACATACTTCCTGGCAAACTGCTTTGTATTTGATTCACAATGTAGCTTTCTGAAGATAGGGAGAAGGGACAAGATTTGGCGCTGCGGGATTTCTTTTTTCCTTTATAATGTTGGTGATATGTTGACAGATGAAGAGTTGTTGGATCAAGTCAGGACAGCAGTAAAGCAATGCAAGTGAGAAAAATAGGAACACAGATTAGAGAGAGAGCATGTATGCTATAATCCATATTGAAGAAAGTGGGTCACTGTAGGTATTACAGTCGATATGAATGCCTCAGCACTTGCTTCAAGACAGTCTCAGTAATAGATTATCTTGACATGCAGTAAGACACATGTTTTATAGTATTGAATATCTGCAAAGTTTTTTTTTTTCTCATTATTATAGCAGTTGAGCTCTGTACTGGAATAAAAGTAAAATTAATCAACTTACTGGTTATTGGACGCCGCCGTCCCAGCCTTTTAGCCGGTAGCCACTTTGGTGGAGATGACTTCTGGACATCATAGTTGCTTTTTTTGAAGGGTTCTCGACCAGCGGCCACCAATACCCCAGAGCATAAGATCAATGCAGGAAGCCCATCCACCTATGATAATGTAAAAACATCTTTATCATTTGTCAATAAAGCAGATATAAAATATTAGTGTAGTTAGTAGTCATTCTACAATGCAGTTCACTTCATTATTGTCGGATTAGGTCATTTATTAAAGTTAAGAGTTAACAAAGTCAAATTCAAGCAGAGTGTGGCTTTAATAAAGGGCAGTAGGGTCCGATGTCATTCTTAGACTCATTTTATGGACAAAAAAGTTCTTCAACTCTTCAAAAAATATCTTCTTTCGTGCTCCACAGAGGAAAGAGAGTTGTACAGGTTTGGAATAAGGGTGAGTAAATGAGTACAGACTTAGCAGAGGATGTGTATGTTGTGTAAGAGCATTGCAGATCTACATTGACTGCACTAGCAGCCAATGGCGTGAGTCTGAACAGTTGTTTATTTGTTTCAGGGACTGAAAAAAGGGTGTAGCCTAAAAGGCTATTCCAGAAGTTAGTGAAAGCAATTTTGTGCACCTATGAGGACTGCGGATTGATATCACCAATGGTTCCTGGCTTCCTCTTGGCCTTTAACCCAATATAGTTTTTATTGGATTTTATAGAGAAATTTGAACAGAGGACTAACACCTGCTCCTCAGTTTTTGATCAGGGTTAGATGTTACAGTGTGTGCTTAACATGCTTGTTACGCAGGCTGGTAGACGTGGAAGCTATAAGGGCTTTCACACCGCAGGAACGTCATCATAGTTCTTTTGACTATAATCGTAAGTACCCACTTTTGGCTTGTTTGCAACGCATGACTTAGGAATGACTTTAGTTATAGGAATGCCTTTTTGAGGGGACTAAATTAGCTCCTACTTCAGAGTGGAGTCTAACATGGGACAATAGGATCTTTACCAGTGACGTAAGTGTGTGTCGTTTGGCCAAGCGCATGCAAAACGCTGGCACCCGCCATTAAAAAAAAAAAACGTTGTAAATAGTTTACTTAAATTAAGCGTAGCGTCAGTTATGGCACGTCACGTTAGTCAAGCTCGCATCAGCTGACTCTCAGCTGATCCACGTCTACCTATAGGAATATGACGCCTATCACTGTATACATATATAAGCTCCTTCAGTATTTTGTTCTTGGGGAACCAGTCTGGAGGCTAGTTCCTATAACTGAGTTCCTATAACTACCTGGTGCGAAAGCCCCTTTCTTATATGGTATACAGTTCCCAGAGCATCAGCTACTGCAGAACAAATTAAAGAGAATGTCTCGGATTAAGCATGTTATCCTGTTTCCTTGAGTAGGCGTTACATATCTCAGCCACACTCCCTTTATAGCTTTTTTACAGAAATCTGTGGGAGATTATGCTAGCACACTCTTATAGGCAGCTGATTATGCAGCACTTATTAGGTGGTGTCAAGCGACATCAGCCGATGAATTGGAGTGATTCTATTGGACTTCAGGTAATCGTCACACCTGAAAGGTGTTCTTGTAGTATCAGCACTAAATTATTGGACTAACTGAGGCCCATATGGATTTATAGAGAAATATGAACACATTATCACTCCCAACCCGTCACATATTGACACATGGTCAGGGCGTTCAGGGCACTCCATTGCTTTCAGTTGTTTGCCATATCCGTCAGATGAAAACGCATTTAATACTTTGCATTTGTAAAAGTAGTAGATTTTTTGGATTAACTAACCCCACCCAAAGAACAGAGTGGAAGGTTTAATCACTGAAAATGATCGCAGTCCATGAATGCACGAGGTAATATCTCATTCAAAAGATACAGCCAAACTTTAGCATGACACAATCGACACGAGAGCCAATGGCATTTCACAATCAGAGCTGACGTAACGCTAAGCTTCGCAGCTAATGTTGAACGTGCACATGATCTTCACGGCGGATCGTTTTTGGGTCCGTTTCACACACAAATCAATCGTCTGGCCTCTGAACACTTGGAATATTTGTACTTTTTGAATAAATTGTGACTCTAGTCGTATCTGCTGGTTAGGCTATATCCTGTGTTTTATATTATATAATACACAAATGGGTATGTTTAGGGGGTCGAGGTTGGGTTACGTGCTCAAACATTTGTTTATAAAATAAATGTAAATTAAAAAATCACACCCCAACATATATGTCATAATGGCAAAATTATACCCCAATATATAATGTCATCATGAGGATATATTTCCCATTCCCATCGCATCTGTGTGTGACACCAAAGGCTTCTCATTGAAAGTTCCTGCACGTGGAAAAATAACGTTACAAGTCCCGCCCAAGGGGTCCTACCCAAGTGTTGAGAATATATATATATAGGCTACTCTATTGAATGTGTACTTCATAAATAACCATAAATAACAATCATGCCCTGAAGAACACTTAAGTTAGCATTATTAATAAAGCTGGTTTGGTGGTCTATATGCCATGCCTCTTTTTCCCTTCTGTGTTCTATCCCAGATTGCAGAGTATAATAGGATGAAATGGTAAAGAGGATTAGCATCACTGGGCAGCAGGTCTTCCTCGGTCTGTAAATGCTATTTATGACTGGGCCAGCTTACTTGCACCAGAGCCACACCTGACATGGTCACCACTCTAATCAAATAAAACACTCTGGAAATAGAGTCATAGTTTATTTTTGTTTGCATGTGTCCAAAGCGTGCATGTATAGCTTGGTGTTGCGTCCTGTTTTACATTTAAATTGTGGCACAGTAATAATGAAAGTTTACTGAGAATAAGGGGAAACCTGGGAGAGAAACATTATTTTTTGAGTTCCGTTTGATGCCTGTAGGGGTGCAAAAAACCCAAACATTTAATCCTTTCAGGTCAATGGACCAAATTAAAGGAGTAGTTCACTTCAGAATTAAGATTTCCTGATCATTTACTCTCCCCCACGTTATCCAAGATGTTCATGACCTTGTTTCTTCAGTCAAAAAGAAATTAAGATAAATATTTGCACGTTCGCTCTGTAAACACTGGGTCGGTTCTTCCGCCTACGTCACACTTGACCTTTCACCCTGATTGCGTAATGTGTGTCGCATCACAGCTAGAGCAAGACCAGCATTAGTAGTTAAAAGTATCTAAATGTTTATTTTGTTATAAATGTCGGCTGGTTTGTCTAGATCAGACTCTTATTCCTCGGCTGGATCATGTCGAGACTTTGAAGCTGCACTGAAACTCACATCTGGACCTTCCAAGTAGATTATCAGGAAATTTTCATTCTGAAGTGAACTACTCCTTTAAATCGAAAAACAAAATTAAATCATAGATTTAAAGAACTGAAGTTAACACTTTACAATAAGGTTTATTAGTTAACATTAATTAATATATTAACTAACATGAACTAAACATGAGCAATCCATTTGTTACAGTATTTATTAATCTTTGTTAATGTTAATAAAAATACAGCTGTTCATGTTAGTTCACATTGCATTAAATAATGTTAACAAGATTTTAATATAGTATTAGTAAATGTTGAAATTAACATTAACAAAGATTAATAAATGCTGTATACATGTAGTTCATTATTAGTTCATGTTAACTAACGAACCTTATTGTAAAGTGTTACCGAACTGAATGAAAAATAAAATATCGCAACTAAAAATGAATGCAATCTGGTGGCAAAATCCTTACCCTTCTTCCTTCAGGTGTGTGTAACTTGAGTACAGGGAAGTGCATGACCTCTGACATGTGATCTAAGAGTGCTTCGAACGAGTATGTCGTCCTCCTCTGCAGCGTCAGCGTGTGCTTCACTTCTGGCTCTCCGTTGCGGAAAAGCACCAGCCGTTTTGGCGTATGCAGCAGGACCCGCTCGTTCCTCCTCGCGCTGTAGACTCCGCGTTGAGCAGGGCTGTGCGTGTACCAAGCTAATCGCCGGGCGCTAACGGGTCGAGCGTGGTACCAGGGCGGCGGCTTCCGGCGAGCGCGCTCCAGGTCAATGGGTTTGACGGTTCTGCGATCAGAACAAATGTAGGATTGCCCATGATGCAACTGTTCAAGGGACCGAACCGACGTATGACCTCGAGGAGTCGTGATGGTGCGAACTCCAAACGGTAGCGGCACGCGCTTCGATAAGCTGTCCAAGAGAGCCTCGAAGGTTTTGAAGGTGCGGTTGTTGATGATCACAGGTAGACCACTGAACTGGGAGTCTCCGCTTTTGTAAAAGCACACGCGTTTAGAGGAGGTCTTCTCCGTGATGTGTGGTTGCCGGGAGGTCATCTGAGTGTGACCACTAGCGGTGGACTGGGCCGGTGGAATAGCCTTCCTCACAACCGGAGCTTCACTCATCATCATCATCACGATTCAGCCGCATCCTACATGAAGGAATGCATGACATTAACTCAAAGAACTCAAAAATGTAGAATGATTATGGCCACTTAAATAGTAACAAATCATGCTTTTGCCCGGGTGAAAGCATTTACCCTGTGGTGAAACTCCAGCTTTTAATGTTGTTTATGTGTCTATGTGGTGTTTTTAATATGCTTTAAGACACACCATGTGTAAGTTCATAAGTCGACAGCATTGCTGAGTATTTTCTGCTTAAAACTGCAGTGAACCAAAGACAGTCTCAAAAACACGGTTTGAAATCGCTGGTGTTTCTGACGTCACAAACGACCTTGTAACCAATCAGATCAACGTGTGATCATCAACCAGTGGATCTCTGAGCTGAGGGAGTGAGTGGAGGCGGGGCTCATTTGCATATTCATAGAACCACGCATACTAAATGAGGCAAGGGTGTCGAGTTACACTAAACCCCATAGTGTTGACAAGAACAAACGTGGGATAAAAAAAACATTTTCTGAAGCAACATGCCAGTTCAGTAGCATTACTCGTACCCGAGCGCTTCACATCACGACTGCACTGCTGCAAGTTTACTATACCAGAAAAAACAAATAGAGCTGGTTATGTGATGCGAACCTCAAAATGTATTAGTTTACAAATCATGCACTATGGTAAAAGTGTTTTGAGATCATAAAACACTATTTTGCAAGGAACCACGTGAAAATAAGTCTTTTTAACTCTTTTCCCACCAGCGATTTAAAAAAAAAAAGTTGCCAGCCACCGTCAGCGTTTTTGATAATTTTCACAAAGGTTTCATGGCCAGAATATTTTGTTGTATGAATATCTAAACATGCATTAAATATCAAAAGAAAGAACAGATCCTGTGCATTCATGCATTCTTTTTTTATCAACACTTGTGGGTAAGTTTCATTAAAAAAAAGCAACATTCAGCAAAAAGCTGAGAAAAGCACAGACTCAGAACGATGATCAAACACAGATGTGGATCGAGTCCATCAACAGCCCTAATGCTTGCGCAGTCGTTATTCCTTCCCGGGTCGACGTCTCATTCAGTAAAAGTACGCGGTTTTGGTTTATATGCCGTTTAAAATTGATGACCGCGTTATTTTTCATATGCATCTGCTTACATGTGAAACCGCATGTTTCTGCATCTTCTTCTCCACGTGTGTTGATCAGGAGATGCAGACTCTTTCAGGAGATGTGTAACAGCGCCCCCTACCGTACAACAGGGGAAACACGGAAACACCCGTCACTGGCGCAGGAAGAATTTATCAATAATCTGGCTTTACAGTTCAGTGCTCGCTGTTTTACTGTGTCTGTTGTTAACGTCAGATGGAAACTGCAATGATTTGCATGTATTGGTTGTTTTCTTTGCGTTCTGCGTTTTGCGAAAAATGTAGAGGTTCGTTTTTCCAATGATCTTAAGTTGGAAGTGTATTTAATGTCTATAATTGCTACAGCTTCCAAACACACATATCTTTTCAGCAGATTTGTTATAATATTGGGCATTACTGGAGATAACATTGGATTATGTTTTCAACCACATTACAAATAAGCTTTGTGATTGCATTTTCTTAAATCACCATATAGATATAAGTTGAGTTGTTCAAGCCTGTTTGTGTGGATCACAGACTGTACATCCCTTTAATGTTGTTTACTGTTCAACAGGTCTGGATTAAACCATCCGAGCTGTGCTCAAATCAGCCAGTTCATCTACGTAATACCACGACACCATCATAATCACTATATTATAAATGCTAAATGACAATCTTACACAAAACTTCTGTTGAATTTATGTGGAAACGGCATTCTTTAAAAGGTACACTAATTAAGATATTTTCATTGGAAAAAAAAAATCCAATATCAATTTTGATACTCAGGATTAAATCTATGAACGCTCTATCATTAAGTTACTATAAGGAAACGGTTTTGGCTTTTTTTCAACATGTAGAAAGCACACATTTCCTAAACTAATGTCGCTTAATGCTCTGAATGCAGATTATCCGTGGAGGATTTTCCCGGTGACGACGAAACCGCTCCAGAAAACACTTCTCGAGTCTAAACAACACAACACTACAGTCACAGAGGTGGAAGATACTCACTGTGTTCCTCGTTCCAGCGAGTTAGCGTGAACATTTGCTCAAACGCCGGACAGAGAAGCTGTGATGGAGGCCGAGGTATTCTCGGCCACTTAATCTTTTCTCGCTTGTAATCTCACCAACCTGTGTGTGTGTGTGTGTGTGTGTGAGGAACACGCTAAGCACATCACCCGGACACACCTTCTCTTGTGTAAGAGTAAAGAATAACTCCTCAATAAAAGAAATAACACGGTACGTCTGAAAAATGGTCAAATATTCTCAAATATTATTCAAAATGTTTTACTCACTGTAACAAACTGATGAGGTGAACAAACAAATGTTCTTAAGTTCACATTATTAGTGTAAACAGTGAAACACTTCTGTTTGATCCATAATGACTCTTACTGAAATATGATTGTCAAATATAATCAATTCTGTATTTAAAGAACTATAACTACACAGACAGTGAGACCATTATACTATAATAGCAATAAAATTGATTTATTTTCATAAACTGTAACCCATTACAATTTCATGATGATAAAGGAGGACACGCAAGTCGATTAAAACTTTCCCTCATTAATTCAGCCATAAACATGATTAAATCGATGTATAAAACATGTTCTTCTGTCATCTGACGCTGGTCACATGTGGTTCGGTTCCCCGGTTCTTCTGCTCTGGAACAAAAAAGGAGAATGATATATTTATCCCTGGTTCTCTTAGCGTTTACAGTCGTTTTTAACTCTTTCCCCGCCGGCGTTTTTGACCATTTTCACGAATGTTTCATGATGGCCTCCAGAATAATATCTGAACATGCAATATATACTGTAAGGAGTAACAGACCCTCTGCTTTTAAAGCAGCACTGAGTAGGAATTCCGTTTTTGTCAAACAGCGCCCCCTAGAGTCGCTGTGGAGTACTTGTACTGTCGTGAACAGCACTCACGCAGAGATGGCTCGCACTCACGGCCGGATCCCCTCCCCCTGTACACCGGTACCTGTTCAGTGGGATGGACGCTGTAACGAGTGGAAATAAGGTGTGGCCCCTTTAAGAGCTGCGCGCGCCCTGTTTAACTGTCGGCAGTCTGTATTGTATGTGCGCCTCGAACACCACATGTATACGGCGCCGGGTTATTTCTGTTTGATGCTCATTTTATCAGAATTTTATCAGATCTGTTTTTTGCCGTAAAGCAATTCTTTACCTCGCGAGACCTGATATCACACGATACTTCCTAACACTGAGGCTCCGGCCCAAAGTTGCAAGGGTGGTTTGCGGCTCGCAGGCACCAGGGGTGCGAGACGACCACCATTCAACACGAAATCAGTAATATAAACATTACAATGGCTGTGTCCGAAATCTCCCACTACTCACTATATAGTGGACTATATAGTGAGCTCGCCATTTTGTAGTGCTGTCCGAATGTATAGTGATGATTATTATACCCTATATAGTCCACTCAATGTATCCCAGAATGCATTTTGAAAAGTAGTGTACAACCGATGGTCACTAACCCAAGCCCTACATACCATCATGCATTGCGCTGATCGTAAAAGACCTATCAGCATCATCTTCATCTTTAACTTACAATTTGACGACGTCTCGCTAGCGTAGCAAGAACAGCACGTCGTTTTCTGTGTCTAGAAATCCTGTTTCTTTTGCTAATCCGCAAAATCTTCTGAATCACGAGAACAAACAAACAAAAAAGATAAATATTGAGTGGCATCTCCACAGAGTCTAAAAGCTGTTTTATTAAGAGTATTATGAGCAAGATATTTGATAATGTAGATCTGTTTTTTTTTTCCTAATGTCGACAGGCAAGAGAAAACGGTGTGGCGCGAAAATGAAAATATATGAAATATGTGTATTCATTTTATTTATGTTTATAAGTTATATTCATGTGTGGAGTAACGCATTATAACAGAAACGGCCAGAAATGACTTTTAATTTTACAATTTTGGAGAAAGAAGCTCAAAATAATGTAATGTATTTATTTTTAAAAAATCTATTTAGCCCAGAGCTGGCTCGGCACCAGCTGACAGATGACGGCGCATTATATAGTGCTCTACTCCCTACCCCCTACATAGGGGTTAGGGAGTAGTGGTTTGAGTGGAGATTTCGGACACAGCCAATGACTCCAAAGCTGTTCGTGTAACAGGTACAGAAAGTGTACTGTTAAAACTTATGTATTGTTTATTATAATTCACACAAAATTGTTTATTTTCATATATATCTGGTATACTTGCCTGAGAAATGAGTGTTTTTCCCCTTTAATTGCTGTGATGTCATCATGAGCCTACACAATTTCCTGTTTTGTCTCCTCCTCTTCCTCTTGGCATTGTTAATGCACTGAAGAGGTGAGTTATTTATGGCTCCTGTGAATCTTAATTAATCTTTATTTTATTTTGCTTTTGAGTCAATATCTTTACTACAATGTATGTGTATTAAGTTATTGAACTTATCTGTGTGGTTATTTTTATAATTTTACCCTTATTCAAGGTATATTTTTGACTTTGGCCTATATGTGTAGAGATGAAAGCACATGGTGATTAAATGTACGTCAATTTGTTTTATAGAACAATTTAAGGGTGATATACTCAGATGCTGCTCTTGTTTGTTTTATATATCAGAGTAAATCCAGTGAAACCGCCGCCTGTTGTCCCGTGTCTTTCTCAACAACGCTACACAACGCAGACAAGTGATTTTATAACTGGTGTCGCGAGCCACCGGTTACATTCGGTTAAGGTAA
>JARWKJ010000003.1:808938-831438 GCA_029959095.1 Rhinichthys osculus
CAGACCATTTTGATTTATATGCTGTTTAATGTTGATAATCGCGTCATTTTACACATGAGACTCCTCTCTTCTGCTTCTTCTTCTCCTCCTGTGTGTTGATCCGGAGACTCAGCACTCTTCAGGAGATGTGTAACGGCGCCCCCTACAGGATAACAGTGGGAACACGACAAGCCCAACAAGCCTGTCAATGGCGGGGAAAGAGTTAACTTAAAGATACAAAACAAAAGAAATGGCTTTTATGATGTATATATTTGAGAACAGAACTCACCAAACATGCAAAAACTCTGCTGTGAGCTAATCTGTGTGTGAACATGTGATGTTCTGACCCGCTGAGAATCATGAAGAGATTATTAAGTGTGTAAAGGAGTGAAACACACACACACACACACGAGAGAGACTCGCTCGCTCAGCATGTACGCCGAGGTATTCATCTGGAATGTGTGGATCTATATTTAACCCTTTGCAGTTTTCCAGGCGCCGGCTTCAGATCCCCGAGCGAGCATTGCTTATACTGGGAAAACATCCAAGACATGTTTGGGATATACATGGGATTTGTTTGATATGTCTGTGGACCCGCAAAAGTGCACGCAGAGAAAACATGAAGCGAAGCGGCCCTGCTGTGTCACATGATCCTCCGGCACTCTCTACACTGACTGCAGGAGAACGGGGTCTAATCAAAACATAACTGCATATTTAAACGTGTTGATGGCACACGGTTTATACGGTAAACCCCAACACACATTCATAAACTCACTTCTGCACGGGCCCTTCTCAATGCGTTCATGAAACCCCGAAATGACAAATACAATAAAAAGGGAACACTTTACACTAATGTTCATTAGTTAACATGAACGGTAACACTTTACTTGAAGGGGTGTGCATAAGACTGACATGACACCTTCATAAACATGACATAGCAGATTAATGATCAAACTTAAGAAAGCACTTAGCTTTATGGGTTAACATTACATTAAACTGTCAGGTGGCTGGTTTTGACATTGGCTGTCATGAGGCATTATAACATTTTAATGACAAATTCAATGTGTACCACTGTAGTTGAAGTCAAGAAACATATTCATGACACAGTTATAATGCCTTATGACAGTCAATGTCAAAACCAACCACATGACAGTTTAATGTAATGTTAACCCATAAAGCTAAGTGCTTTCTTAAGTTTGATAATTAATCTGCTATGTCATGTTTATGACATATTTATGACAGGTTGTGTTGTCTTAGTAATGTCAAGTTGTCATAACAAAGACATCTCAAACAATGTCATATTTGCATTAAAAATGTCATAATTGAGCGAATGTCACTTGATGACAGTTGTCATAAACATGCATAAACCCTCCTTGTGTCATGTCATGATTATGAAGGTGTAATGTCAGTCTTATGCACAGCCCTTCAAGTAAAGTGTTGCCACATGAACTAAGAATGAACAATACTTCTACAGCATTTATTAATATTAGTTCATATTAGTTTCAACATTTACTAATACTTTATTAAAGTCAAAGGTTGTATTTGTTAACATTAGTTAATGCACTATGAACTAATGATGAACAGCTGTATTTTTATTAACTAACATTAACAAAGATGAATAAATACTGTAACAAATGTATCGCTCATTGAGCGAGCATAATACATTAACTAATGAACCTTATTGTAAAGTGTTACCAATATACCAATATAAAAATTAAATATTTTACCCTATATACTAAACAAAAATGTAATAATCAAATGTATACTATAAAATTAAACTCTGCATAGTCTTTACCGTATAATTAAACACATTGATTCTTATTGAAGTTACTAAAGTTATCAGTGAGTGATTCTCTTGTCTTTTGTTGTGTGATTATTAGGCTACTGTCACTTTAAGAGTGAATGCACTGATCTAATATACTGACACACGCTGGGAACGCTACGGGGAGCGGGAGACACCATTCTCACCCGAACAGGTTATTTAACCATACAAATGATTTATAAACGGTTTTATTAAGTTGAAATAGTTCCCCTTCAAGACAAAACCAACTGCGTTTAGTTAAAAACTCGCCAAGATGGGCATTTATGACATATTTTTGTGAGTATTAGTCCATTTAAGCGCACACTGAAGCCGGACCTCGGATCACACGCGCTGAAGCAGCGGCTCGATACTCTTTTAACTCTATTTTTAATATCGTCCGGCGGGAGATTGTATATCACAACACGTTACGTGATTTGACTGATTTGCATAAATGTTATGAAGGGCGACAGCGCAGGTTTTCATGATCGTTAAAGCCAAAATCAAAAGCGAAAGTAAAATGCTAGTCAATAAATCATGTTTGAGAGCGAGGGGTTCAAAACCACACTTGACAGGCAAATTCTCTTGTCCCAATCAAGTTTTCGCAACTTCACTTTGAAATAAAGGTTACAGATATGACGGCTAAGACAGTGACGGGAGGACAGAACCTGCAAGTGCCTCACTGCAACATAAAAGAGTCCTGGAATAATGAGTTGCATGGTTCATTTTGTGCTAAATCAGGCTAGCTACATGTTAAAACATACTACCACCATGTTATGTTAGCACCATGCTAGAATCATGCTAGCATCGTGTTAAATAATGTAAGCTAAAGGTTAGCAATGTGCTTAATCATGTTAGCTACATGTTCAAAAAATGCTAGCACCATGCTAAGTCATGCTAGCATCGTGTTAAATAATGTAAGCTAAATGTTAGCAATGTGCTAAATCATGCTAGCTACATGTTCAAAAAATGCTAGCACCATGCTAATTCATGCTAGAATCATGCTAGCAACATGTTAAAAAATGTTAGCAAAATGTTGAAACATGTTAGCAATGTGCCAAATCATGCTGGCTATATGCTAAAACATGCTAGCACGGGTTCTTTAACTCTAGCATGACGCTTGGTGCTCTTTTTTTATATTGCCCTTTTTCCTATCACTTATTTTATTAATAATCATAAATTAGGTATCATTCAAAAGCTAAAACTCTCAGTATTCATTTTGAGAAAACCATTTTGAAATTTTATATTGCGAAATGGTACTTTTAATTCCTTATAGCGGCGACTCGAGTGGGCGGTGTCTATTTTATAATCAAAACCTTTTCTAATCTTGACAAAATGCATATCGATGGAAAGGTCTGAGACTCTGGGTTCCATATTTGGTAATTGTTTTTCTGAAAGAAGTGATATTGAGACAGAAATGTTTACATTTGTGACAGGAGAACCCATAGTAGAATCAGTGGAATGTGTGTGACACCCGGTGGAGATTTTTGGTAAAGCGCCAAAACAAAATCTCATAGGAACTTACATTTTTGTGATATCAACTTTCAAATATCAAATTTCCAACAAAACTTAAATAGACATATGGCTTTAAATAGACATTTCATAGCTTTTTCAGAGTAAAAAAAATATTTTGTAAAAAGTATGTGTGTGTGTGTGTGTGTTTGTCACTATTCTTTAGGTGCAAATGTGGAACTTGTTTGATAAACAGGAACATCGTGTGAAGCTTCTCTGAGACGTGTGTGAAACACATTTACACACATTCATACACACACAAACACACACACACACACACACAAACACACACACACACACACACACATACACACACAAACACACACACACACATACACACACACACACTTTTATGCACACAAACACACATACACACATTCATACACACACAAACACACATTTACACACATTCATACACACACAAACACACATCCGCACACACACTCATATGCACACAAACACACATTCATACACACACACACACACATACACACACAAACACACACACATACATTCATACACACACAAACACACACACACACACACACATACGCACACACACACATACACACACAAACACACATTCATACACACACAAACACACACACACACACTCTCTCTTCCACACACACACACACACACACACTAGCCTAGCACATACACACGCACACACACACACATACACACACTCTCTCTCTCTCTCTTACACACACTCTCTTCCACACACACACTAGCCTAGCACATACACCCACTCACACACACATACACACGCTCTCTCTCTCTCACACACACACTCTCTTCCACACACACATACACACGCACTAGCACATACACACACTCTCACACACACTCACACACACACTAGCACACTCACTCACACACACACACACACTGTCACACGCACACACACACACTCTCTCACACGCACACACTCACATACACACACACACAATCTCGCACACACTCTCATACACAAGCAAGTGAGTGTGTGTGTGTGTGTGTGTGTGTGAGAGAGAGAGAGTGTGTGTGTGTGTGTGTGTGTGTGTGTGTGTGTGTGTGTGAGAGAGAGAGTGTGTGTGTGTGTATGCGAGTACGCGTGTGAGAGAGTGTTTGTGTGTGTGTGTGTGTGTGTGTGTGCGCGCGTAAGAGAGTGTGTGTGAGTCAGTGTGTGTGTGTGTGTGTGCGCGCGTGCGAGTGTGTGTGTGTGACAGAAATGTATAATCCTGTAAATATGTGTCTCCAGGCTTTATCAGGTTCATAAGCTCGTTCTCAATCCCAGTCCAGTTGTGCTGATGATAAATATAGACACACACACACACACACACACACACACACTGTATAGGAGCTCAATAGCACAGCCAGATATTCCTCACACTGATTTACACACTTACATCTATAAATATCTCTGACACACACGGATGCTTTTGTTACTCATGTGTGTTAGTGGAGTAAATCTATAAATGTACCTGATTGTTACAGGAATACTGACTAAAAACTGTCTGTGTGTGTCTGTGTATGAATGTGTGTGTGTGTGTGTGTGTGTGTGTGTGCTTGGGTATGAATGTGTGTGTGTGTGTGTGTGTGCTTGGGTATGAATGTGTGTGTGTGGGTATGTGTGTTTGTGTGCGTGGTATGAATGTGTCTTTGTGTGCATATGAGTGTGTGTGCGTATGTGTGTGTGTGTGTGTGTGTGTGTGTGTGTGTGTGTGTGTGTGTGTGCTTGTGTGTGTATGAATGTATGTGTGTGTGTGTGTGTGTGTGTGTGTGTGTGTGTGTGAGAGAGAGAGAGTGTGTGTCTGTGTGTGAGAGTGTTTGTGTGTGTGTTTGCCTCCAAACATTGAGGTAAACTCAAACACAAACCTTTACTTATAAAACACACTCAAATGTGTCGCACATTAAATAAAACAAAAATCATGAATATCTGAACTGTTTTCCTAGACATTAATGAACATCTTCTGATCCTCAAACTCTGCTCAGGTCAACCAAAGGTCAATCTCAATATAAGTACATTTCAGAAAGAACATTTGAGGCAAAGTTTATACTTGATGAAACATTATTGAGAACTGCATTAATTATTCAAAGGAATAACAGTTTCATATTCACAGTTTCCCCGAGTACTTTGAATCTGTTCCTCACATTATTGCTAGCATTAGCCAATAATTATATTTTTTTAGTAGCCTACGCATTCACAGATTATGATCATATTTTAGTCACGTGTGCAAAAGAGCCTCGAACAGTTCAACACGCAAGAACGAGCCAGTGAAACGGGAACGCGCAACATCTAGAAACGCGTTCTTCAAAAGTTAAAACTTATTTTAACAAGCGTTCAGAGCGTGACGTCACGCACGCGACGCCGCAATGACGCGACGCTCAAACGCGTTCACACAGAACAACAATAGAGAAGTAGCGAGGAGAAGTGTGTGTGTGTGCGCGTGTGTATGAACCGGGAAGTTTTAACTCGAGCACGAACATCATTTACACACAATACAGCAGAATAGAGTTCAGATCAACAGAGTTTGACTCCAGGAGGAATTCATTTAAACAGAGCAACAAACACAATATGCTTTCCTTTTATTTTTCAAAAATACAAAAAAACAAAGAAAAAATAAAATAAACAAAAAAATTATTCTGTAAGGGTTTTACTGTACAGTTCATTTTACACTGACAATATTTACAGTAGAGTCACCAGAGTTATTATCATATTAGTGTTTTTGTCCTGCTTTACCGAAAGAGAAATATTGCACATTTTGAAACTCAAATTATGCTTTAATGCTGCCGTTTTAATAGGTTTGACTACTCAAAAAAAAAAAAAAGTGAAACAATTTAAGGGCCTCTGAAACCTCATCTCTAGGGGAATTACACCAGTGGATCTCTGAGCTGAGCGAGTGAGTGGAGGCGGGGCTCATTTGCATATTCATAGATCCACAGCGAATACTAAATGAGGCAAGAGTGTCGAGTTACGTTCAAGATATTTAATTTTATTGATCAAAGATGAGTTTTAAGGGATAAAACGATCGACTGCAGGGGAACTTTAATATTATAAATAATCCTGGCGAACTGAGAAAAACTATATTAAACTGAAATGAAACTCAAATTATGCTTTAATGCCGTTTTAATGTGTTCGGCTATAAAAGTGTTCAGTTCTCTAACTTAAAAAAATTGTAGGAAACCTGTTGCCTTAAAATTATTAAGTATATATACTTAATTCTTAATTGAAAAGTTATTTAATTAAGTGAACTTGAAAATTCCACATTAGTTCATATTTTCGATTAGAGAGACTGTCAAGAGAGCGTCCCACCAGAATAGTTTATTATTATTAGTGTTTTTTTGTCCTGCTTTACAGAAAGAGAAAGATTGTTTTAATTTTAAAAAATGTGTAAACAATTGAAATTTCATCTCTATGGGGAATTACAACCAGTGGATCTCTGAGCTGAGTGAGTGAGCGGAGGCGGGGCTCATTTGCATATTCATAAAACCGCGAATACTAAGTGAGGTGTCGAGTTACATTCAGGCTATTTCAATGAAGAAGAAAAAAACGTTTAAATATGTAATTTTATTGATCAAAGATGAGTTTTAAGGGATAAAACGATCGACTGCAGGGGAACTTTAATATTATAAACAATCCTGGCATAGTTTATTATTATTAGTGTTTTTTTTTGTCCTGGTTTACAGAAAGAGAAAGATTGCACATTCTGAAACTCAAATTATGCTTTAATTCTGCCGTTTTAATGGGTTTTAATTCAAAGAAATGTGTAAACAATTGAAATTTCATCTCTATGGGCAATTACAACCAGTGGATCTCTGAGCTGAGTGAGTGAGCGGAGGCGGGGCTCATTTGCATATTCATAAAACCGCGAATACTAAGTGAGGTGTCGAGTTACATTCAGGCTATTTCAATGAAGAAGAAAAAAACGTTTAAATATGTAATTTTATTGATCAAAGATGAGTTTTACGGGATAAAACGATCGACTGCAGGGGAACTTTAATATTATAAACAATCCTGGCATAGTTTATTATTATTAGTGTTTTTTTTGTCCTGGTTTACAGAAAGAGAAAGATTGCACATTCTGAAACTCAAATTATGCTTTAATTCTGCCGTTTTAATGGGTTTTAATTCAAAGAAATGTGTAAACAATTGAAATTTCATCTCTATGGGCAATTACAACCAGTGGATCTCTGAGCTGAGTGAGTGAGTGGAGGCGGGGCTCATTTGCATATTCATAAAACCGCGAATACTAAATGAGGTGTCGAGTTACATTTAGGCTATTTCAATGAAGAAGAAAAAAACCTTTAAATATGTCATTTTGGTGATCAAAGATGAGTTTTAAAGGGAAAAATGATCGACTACAGGGACTTTAATATTATAAACACCAGCTGGAAATGAACCAAACTGAAATTAACCTCAAATTATGCTTTAATGCTGATATTAATGGGTTCAGATACTCAAAATAAGTGTGAAAACTACCGAAGGGCCTCTGAATCTCATACGCGGAATTACAATTTCATTGATCGAAAGCTAGAAATAATTCATCAAGTTGGATTGAGTTTTTCTCTAAGCCAGCCCAGAGCGGCTCAGGAGTGAGTGTAATAATACACAGCGTTGCTGGCGTCAGACAGAGCGGTGGAGATCAGATCGGGCCCTTGAGGGACCCCGTAGAGCACACACTCGTCCATCATCGGCCCCGGATCCGGCATGCTGTGTCTGAGAGAGGATTCCTCATACGGACGCTTGCAGAACACGTCTGAAGAGTTATACACACTGAGGCTCTCATCATACGGCTGTGTGTCGCTCATCAGACCGAGCTGCGGATCGGGGTGTGTGTAGGCGGTGTGTGTGTCGGTGTGCTCCTGGAAGTGTGTGTATCTGCATGCCGACTGGTGTGCGCTGAATCCCACCGGAGTGGAGCCGAAGCTCTCGAACGCTTGGCTCTCGAAGTACGCAGGGAAACCCGGCTCGTCCGGAGCGGACCGCAGGAGCGCCGAGTCCAGGCGCTTGGCTCGCGGGGCCGGTTTGCGGCGCCGGGGACGGTACTTGTAGTTGGGATGATCCTGCATGTGTTTCGCTCGCAGGCGTTCGGCCTCCTCCACGAACGGCCGCTTCTCCGACAGCGCCAGCGACTTCCACGACTTCCCTGGAGACAACACGAACACTGAACATTTACAGTAGTGCTCACTTTACAGTACGCTTCGTTAGTAAACATCAAGAACAGGAACTAACCGTGAGCATTTGTTACCGTATTTATTCATCTTTGTTAATGTTAGTTATTAAAAATACCGGTAGTATACAGCTGTTCATGCTAGTTCACAGTGACTAATGTTAAGAAATACAACCTTTGATTTCAATAATGCATTATTAAATGTTGAAATGAACATTAACGAAGATTAGTAAATAATGTCGTTCATACTTAGTTCATAACTAATTAACCTTATTGTGAAGTGTTATCAATTAGCGCTTGATTCTCTACACTGTAAAAAGTGATTAGTTGACAACTTAAAAAAGTGAGGAAACTCGTTGCTTTGAAATTAAGTAAATAAACTTCATGCGTAATTGAAAAAAATAAGTTATGTGGAATTGTCAACTTTACAACTTAATTATGTCAAGTTGACAAGTCCACATAACTTAATTTTTTCAATTACGTATGGTTTATTTTTTAAGTGAAGTTGATCACGGTTAACACACAGCACATCTCCAATGTAAGAAAAAACAAATAAAACGTAAAATAAAGTAGCTGCCGTAAAGTTTTACATGGTTGTTTAACTTTTAATTACATTAAACTGACTTTTAAAAAATGAGTTGAATCTTGTTTTAAAAAGTTGAAACCTGTTTTGGTGAGTTAAAGCAACGTAGAAACATATGATGTCTCAACTTATTGATCATATCATTTTTTACAGTGGAAAAAAATGAAGCAAAATATGCATGAACAAAGAGCAGGATAGAAACACAACTCCAGAATGTGTGTCTCTTACGCTTACTCATAAATAATTTGATTCTATGCAAATCACATTATTATAAAACAACAGTAACTAAATCATATAATAAAAATAAAAATATTTTATTTTTTGCTGTCAACATTACTTGTATTACATGTATTACACGTTCATGTCGAATGATATTAATATACGACATTAGATTCTGCTTTTATTTCACCTTGGGTCAATGATAAACTTACACGTGTTTGGCAAAGTCTGCGTTCTTGTTTTATTCCGATGCATATTACTATATTTACAGCTGTATTTATATGCAATTTGACTGTTAACAATCCAGCCTGGAAGTAATAATGAAGAATAAAGTGATTTGAATAATTATGTGTTTGAACAAAAGCTGCTGCGTAATGAACCTCTCTCTGCTTCAGTAAACAGTAATAGACACACATCTCCACTCACCGAGTATTTTGCTGAGCTCTGCGTTGTGCAGGTCCGGGTTTTTCAGCGCGAGCCTCTTTCTCTCATCTTTCGCCCAAACCATGAACGCGTTCATCGGCCTGCGGACGCGCGCCTCGCTCTTTCCGCGCGCGGGAGTCTCGCGCTTCGCTTTGGCGTCCGAGAGCGCGTGGAGCGCGTCTACCTCCGGCCACGCGCACTGTCGCGCGCCGGGCATCATGACTGAGCTCGTGCCTCGGCTCAGGCTCGGGTCCGGCTCGGGTCTGGCTCGGGTCAGGCTCGGGTCGTCACTGGCGTAACCCGCATCGGGACTGCTCATCTCCTGCACGCGGCGCGCGCGTTCCTTTGGTGATCACCGGTGATAAACTAGACTGTGTGTGGCCTGGAGACTTCCTCCACTGGATGTCCTCTGCTAGTCTCCCAGTGCTGAGCGCATACAGTATCCAGTAAGGTCAGAAGTGCACACAGATTTAAACTCCACCAATAGTGACCCGTGTGGGCGGACCGAACCGAGCCGGGGAAGGTGTGAGAGACTCCGCGTTCACAAACACTGCGCGTTCACAGCGATCCTTCCCCCGGGACATTTCACTTTTTGGAAGGACTTTACATTCAAAGAATATAAAGCATGTGAATAATCACATCAGCTGACAGTTTTGTGCGGTGAAAAGTTCTCATGGTTCCCGTTTGCGCGTTTATTTATGACAAAAATGCATTGCATAGCTCTTGATTTAACTTTTACTCATGCATTAGGAACACTTTTATTTTCTTTCTAGGAGGCATATGCTTAAAACGAATGTGTTAGTATGTGTTAAGACCCTTTTTATTTGTCATGATGATAAAATAAAGTTCAAGCGTAAAGCATGTGAATAGCCTAATCCAGCCCGATCTCATGACACTTCAGCATGCTCGAAACACATGTTATGTCAGGTGAAGTGCGAATCTATAGCGTGCATTTTATGTCTCGTGCCATTTATACGCCAAAAATAGTTTTGCCTGCATATGATACGCACTTTATGGCGTGTATACGCACAAGAACTATTTTTGGCGTATAAATGGCACGAGAAATAAAATGCACGCTATAGATTCGCACTTCACCTGACATACATAGCAAATGTTTTGTGCTTGGTGAAAAGTTCTTACTGATTCTGTTTGCGAGTGTTTATTTATGACAAAAATGCACCGCATGAATAGCTTGTAATTCAACTTTTACTCAAGCAATAGAAACACTTTTATTTTCTCTCTAGGAGGCATACTCTTAAAACAAATGTGCTTTTTATTTGTCATGATAAAAAAGTGCAAGCATAAAGACTTTAAATAGCTATTCTAAATATCAGGCGTATTATTTAAAGAAGCTAAATTAAGAGTTTGGCCGCAAGCACACAAAATAAATAATATTCATCACTAATTGAAATTGTAAAGCGATTTAACTTTTATTTCGCAAACGTTTAATCGTGTGTTGTCACGTGTTAAGAGTTTGCCTCGCGGATGCGATAAATGTTTGGTTTAGGATTAATATCCTGATTCCTGCCATAGATTTAACCTGGATTTGCAAACAGTAGAAGGAGGATCGTCACACACTGATAATGAAGAGAAAGGTGTTGCATTGTATTCAGTGAAGAAACTCTCGAGCGTTTGAGTTAGACTGAATATTAAGTAGTTGTTATAATGCGATGTTCTGCATAACGTTGAACTGGCTTTACTTACAGTACAAAACTAGTGATATTTACAATCTTGAGTTTAAAACGAGACTGTACAGTGTTTTGTTTAATGATTTTAATCTTAAAAACAAACTATTTATAGTTGTTATAAATACTGTTGCCTCAGTGAAGGGTCCCTGTGGTGTAATGAGGCTTGTTGAGGATGGACTGTAAAATGTGCGTGCGAAGTTGCGAACGGTAAATGTTGACGTTTTGAGAACTAAAATGTCCCGATCTGTGCAGTGTTACCGGAGCAAGTGGGAACTTTACCAAAACCACATCCTATTTTCTGGTCACCTTGATTTGAATGTTTTTACTCTCTAACTCTTTGTGTTATAATGGCTTCATGATTGTGTTTATAAGAAGAGCATTACACACACACACACCGCTCCGCGTGTGTAACGCCCTCATACAGCACTGTGATACATCAACTATTTTACTTGTGAAGAAGCAGTGGGCCGTGTGTGTGTGTGTGTGTGTGTGTGTGTGTGTGTGTGTGTGAGAGAGAGTGCGAACACATATACGGCTTCCGTCTGACTCATGTAAAGTCCCCCGGCACTCAGGAGCCAGTGCTATTGTGTAATTCCCCACAAAGGCCTGCCTGGCGACAGTGTGTGCGTATATTCATAAATGTGAGTCTATGTGTAGAGATGTCTGTGCATGGGGGACAGCGTGTGTGTGTGTGTGTGTATCTGAAGGCTCCAACGCCAAGGACAGGAAGCAGTTTGTGAGGGACAGGAAATGCAGGCTGAAGCACTATAGTCTAGATAAGGGTGAGAGACCTCTCCCACACACACACACACACACACACACACACACACACACACATATATAAATCGGGACATTTTGTAAGCTTCTACTGTTTTTATATACAGCTAGTTGAACATACTAAAACATAACCCAGACAAAATTTCGCATTTTTCCAACAAAAAAAAACAACGTTTTTAATTTTTTTTTAATTTGTAAGAATAAGGACATCCCTAAAGGGAGGCTATAAATGTGTCCCTAAAATATGTTTAAGTAGGTACACACACACCCCTCTCCATCCCAGCCTCCCCTCTTGGTGCCAAACATGTTAACACTCCCCAAAAAAAAAAGCTATAAATGCATAATGGTGTTATCAAGGTCAGTAATAGAGAGAGAACCCAAATCACGCCCGACGTCGATGGCTTTCATGATCTCAAGTTTATATAGCACATTTCATACACTATGGTAATTCAAAGTGCTTTGCGCAGAAATGAATTAAAATACTCACAAAATAAAAGCAAGGAAAATGAAAACGGTTCTAAAAGCAATTAAAAGAGTAAAAAGATGATGCATAGATAAACTTCTCATCCTGCAAAACACCGGTGTATCATGTGTTTCACAGCTCCCAGTTTTACTGTGAGAGTTTCCCATGTTGATTGTACTGTGGTGTTCTTTCGCTGTGCGTGAGTAATCTTTTGTATGTCTTCAATAGATCAGATTTTCACTAAAATCGGACAGGAAGAGTTCTAGGAAAGTGAACCCCATCCAGAACACGATTTCAACCGCAAGCCGCCCTTAGATTCATAAAAGCCGTGTGCCTGCCGCCAGGCCTGACCCAGACGCAGGAGAGGCGGGGAGGCTTGTTCTGAGGTCTGGGCAGGCAAGGGTCAGAGCCAGTAGTGCACACCGAACCAATAGCAAGGGCAGATCAGATAGCACAAGAGTCCACATAGAGGAGGTGGTTGACAGATGGAGTAACCAGGGAAACAGGTCCGGAGTAGATAACTCATGCCGCGTGTCCACCAAAGCGTGTTTAGCTGAAAGCGCTAGGCGCTCTGCTGGAAATGCCTAGCTGTGGGCGCTTGAGAGCGTTGTGGCAGCGCAGCACCGTAGTCACAACAACAAGTGCGGCTTACATTAATTAAGAGTTCCTACTGGCGGTGCGAATGCAACCAGGAAAATGTTCCTAAGGGAACCATTAGTTTATGGGGATCCACCCTAGTTCCCAGAACCACCCGGTGCGAATGCCCCTTAGGACAGAAAGGTTTCCAGGAAGGGGCAGAAGTCCACACAAACTCCACTTTGAGTTTCAGTAGCCAGGGGTGACTCGGCACAATGGAAGCGCTGGGGGACTCAAGCAGATAATCTCCTCATGGTGGTAAAATAGTAAAATTTACAGTACAGTGGAATAGGAAATAAGGCCAAGACGCAAGCCATTAAGTGTACGGGCAGTCAGAGGAGCCTGGAGAGGTGTAGTGGGGAGACCCCACTTCCCAGACAGCAACATAGTGTCGTCCCAGATCCGGCCCACATCTGGTACATATTGAATCCACACGGCCCAGATGTGGCCTGGATCTGGGCCGACACTATGTTGCTGTCTGGATTAGCAGCCAAGAAGGCATCCATAAAGTTGCCAGTAAAGTCCATAAAGTCCACTTCACAGTGGCATGCAGACGATTAGAAGAGTGCATGCTGCGGGGAGGGAGGGAGGGAGGGAGGGTTGGGGTCATTGATGGGAGTTTTCACCAGCTACTGTCGAGCAGTGAGCTTTAACGGACAGGTAGAAGCAAAGTGTACAGATCTGGCACAGTCCTCCTTAGCCTTGAGACGGCTCTGGCCAACTTGGATGGGCTCAGGTTTCTCCAAGGATTCAGGATGAGGGCTGAGAGATCCAATTTGAGCATGCCCTCGCCCCAAAGCCAAATGAGCAGAACAGTCAGAGTAGATAACTCAGTGTCCAAGGCTGCGTTTACACTGGCACAAAAAAATCCGATCTTTTACATCTGACACAGATCGGAATTTGTTGCACGCGTGTATACACAAAAATCCGCACGAGATCCGATTTTTCCGCATCCGATCTGAGCCATTTCTAAATATGGTTTTAAATCAGATAAACGCGACTGAATAAGTAAGTGTGTCCTCTTTCTTTTGTGAAATAACGGTAAACCACTTAATTTCTGTGTGACTAATGTGCAATTTTGACACAAATGAATTCATTATGATCAATGTAAGTATTTACACATATTATGTATTTATTGTAAATCTTTAGTAAAACATCGATGCTAGGTTTTTAAATCTTTAAGTAGCCTAAACAACAAAAATGCCAGCAAACGGTCGCTTTATCATGTCATTTTGAGATCTCGCGGTTTCCAGTGATTCCTTTCTGATTAGTTTTATGATAAAACTACCATTTGTTGGTGAAACAATGGGTTTGTGTGACGTTGTTCCAGAGAGGCGTGTTACGGGCGTGTTTTAGTGAAGCCCTGCTCGCACCGGCCCGACAGTGGAAACACAGCAGGTTTTGGGCCCGGTGTTCCAGACCCGAGGCTATTAGCCCCACCCACCTGTTTAAAGCCCTGCGCGCACTGGTCCGACAGTGGAAACACAGCAGGTTTTGGGCCCGGTGTTCCAGACCCGAGGCTATTAGCCCCGCCCGCCTGTTTAAAGCCCCGCTCGCACTGGCCCAACAGTGGAAACACAGCAGGTTTTGGGCCCGGTGTTCCAGACCCGAGGCTGTTAGCCCCGCCCACCTGTTTAAAGCCCCGCTCGCACTGGCCCGACAGTGGAAACACAGCAGGTTTTGGGCCCGGTGTTCCAGACCCGAGGCTATTAGCCCCTCCCGCCTGTTTAAAGCCCCGCTCGCACTGGCCCAACAGTGGAAACACAGCAAGTTTTGGGCCCGGTGTTCCAGACCCGAGGCTATTAGCCCCTCCCGCCTGTTTAAAGCCCTGCTCACACTGGCCCGACAGTGGAAACACAGGAGGTTTTGGGCCTGGTGTTCCAGACCCGAGGCTATTAGCCCCTCCCGCCTGTTTAAAGCCCTGCTCACACTGGCCCGACAGTGGAAACACAGGAGGTTTTGGGCCTGGTGTTCCAGACCCGAGGCTATTAGCCCCTCCCGCCTGTTTAAAGCCCTGCGCGCACTGGCCCGACAGTGGAAACGCAGCAGGTTTTGGGCCTGGTGTTCCAGACCCGAGACTATTAGCCCCGTCGCCTGTTTAAAGCCCTGCTCGCACTGGCCCGACAGTGGAAACACAACAGGTTTTGGGCCCGGTGTTCCAGACCCGAGACTATTAGCCCCGTCGCCTGTTTAAAGCCCTGCTCGCACTGGCCCGACAGTGGAAACACAGCAGGTTTTGGGCCTGGTGTTCCAGACCCGAGACTATTAGCCCCGTCGCCTGTTTAAAGCCCTGCTCGCACTGGCCCGACAGTGGAAACACAGGAGGTTTTGGGCCTGGTGTTCCAGACCCGAGGCTATTAGCCCCTCCCACCTGTTTAAAGCCCTGCTCGCACTGGCCCGACAGTGGAAACACAGGAGGTTTTGGGCCCGGTGTTCCAGACCCGAGGCTATTAGCCCTTCCCGCCTGTTTAAAGCCCTGCTCGCACTGGCCCGACAGTAGAAACACAACAGGTTTTGCGCCCGGTGTTCCAGACCCGAGGCTATTAGCCCTTCCCGCCTGTTTAAAGCCCTGCTCGCACTGGCCCCACAGTGGAAACGCAGCAGGTTTTGGGCTCGGTGTTCCAGACCCGAGGCTATTAGCCCTTCCCGCCTGTTTAAAGCCCTGTTCGCACTGGCCAGACAGTGGAAACACAGCAGGTTTTGGGCTCGGTGTTCCAGACCCGAGACTATTAGCCCTTCCCGCCCGTTTAAAGCCCTGCTCGCACTGGCCCGACAGTGGAAACACATCAGGTTTTGGGCCCGGTGTTCCAGACCCGAGGCTATTAGCCCCTCCCGCCTGTTTAAAGCCCTGCTCGCACTGGCCCGACAGTGGAAACACAGCAGGTTTTGGGCCCGGTGTTCCAGACCCGAGGCTATTAGCCCCTCCCGCCTGTTTAAAGCCCTGCTGGCATTGGCCCGACAGTGGAAACACAGCAGGTTTTGGGCCCGGTGTTCCAGACCCGAGGCTATTAGCCCCTCCCGCCTGTTTAAAGCCCTGCTCGCACTGGCCCGACAGTGGAAACACAGCAGGTTTTGGGCCTGGTGTTCCAGACCCGAGGCTATTAGCCCCTCCCGCCTGTTTAAAGCCCTGCTCGCACTGGCCCGACAGTGGAAACACAACAGGTTTTGGGCCCGGTGTTCCAGACCCGAGGCTATTAGCCCTTCCCGCCTGTTTAAAGCCCTGCTCGCACTGGCCCGACAGTGGAAACATAGGAGGTTTTGGCCCCGGTGTTCCAGACCCGAGGCTATTAGCCCCTCCCGCCTGTATAAAGCCCTACTCGCACTGGCCCGACAGTGGAAATCCAACAGGTTTTGGGCCCGGTGTTCCAGACCCGAGGCTATTAGCCCCTCCCGCCTGTTTAAAGCCCTGCTCGCACTGGCCCGACAGTGGAAACACAGCAGGTTTTGGGCCTGGTGTTCCAGACCCGAGGCTATTAGCCCCTCCCGCCTGTTTAAAGCCCTGCTCGCACTGGTCCGACAGTGGAAACACAGCAGGTTTTGGGCCCGGTGTTCCACACCCGAGGCTATTAGCCCCACCCACCTGTTTAAAGCCCTGCTCGCACTGGCCCGACAGTGGAAACACAGGAGGTTTTGGGCCCGGTGTTCCAGACCCGAGACTATTAGCCCTTCCCGCCTGTTTAAAGCCCTGCTCGCACTGGCCTGACAGTGGAAACACAGCAAGTTTTTGGCCCGGTGTTCCAGACCCGAGGCTATTAGCCCCGTCGCCTGTTTAAAGCCCTGCTCACACTGGCCCGACAGTGGAAACACATCAGGTTTTGGGCCCGGTGTTCCAGACCCGAGGCTATTAGCCCCTCCCGCCTGTATAAAGCCCTGCTGGCACTGGCCCGACAGTGGAAATCCAACAGGTTTTGGGCCCGGTGTTCCAGACCCGAGGCTATTAGCCCCTCCCGCCTGTTTAAAGCCCTGCTCGCACTGGCCCGACAGTGGAAACACAGGAGGTTTTGGGCCCGGTGTTCCAGACCCGAGACTATTAGCCCTTCCCGCCTGTTTAAAGCCCTGCTCGCACTGGCCTGACAGTGGAAACACAGCAAGTTTTTGGCCCGGTGTTCCAGACCCGAGGCTATTAGCCCCGTCGCCTGTTTAAAGCCCTGCTCACACTGGCCCGACAGTGGAAACACATCAGGTTTTGGGCCCGGTGTTCCAGACCCGAGGCTATTAGCCCCTCCCGCCTGTATAAAGCCCTGCTCGCACTGGCCCGACAGTGGAAATCCAACAGGTTTTGGGCCCGGTGTTCCAGACCCGAGGCTATTAGCCCCTCCCGCCTGTTTAAAGCCCTGCTCGCACTGGCCCGACAGTGGAAACCCAGCAGGTTTTGGGCCTGGTGTTCCAGACCCGAGGCTATTAGCCCTTCCCGCCTGTTTAAAGCCCTGCTCGCACTGGCCCGACAGTGGAAACACAGCAGGTTTTGGGCCTGGTGTTCCAGACCCGAGACTATTAGCCCTTCCCGCCTGTTTAAAGCCCTGCTCGCACTGGCCTGACAGTGGAAACACAGCAAGTTTTTGGCCCGGTGTTCCAGACCCGAGGCTATTAGCCCCGTCGCCTGTTTAAAGCCCTGCTCGCACTGGCCCGACAGTGGAAACACAGCAGGTTTTGGGCCCTGTGTTCCAGACCCGGGGCTATTAGCCCCGCCTGCCCGTTTAAAGCCCTGCGCGCACTGGCCCGACAGTGGAAACACAGCAGGTTTTGGGCCCGGTGTTCCAGACCCGAGGCTATTAGCCCCGTAGCCTGTTAAAAGCCCTGCTCGCACTGGCCCGACAGTGGAAACACAGCAGGTTTTGGGCCCGATGTTCCAGACCCGAGGCTATTAGCCCCGTACCCTGTTTAAAGCCCTGCTCGCACTGGCCCAGACAGTGGAAACACAGCAGGTTTTGGGCCCGGTGTTCCAGACCCGAGGCTATTAGCCCCGTGGCCTGTTAAAAGGCCTAATCGCACTGGCCCGACAGTGGAAACACAGCAGGTTTTGCGCCCGGTGTTCCAGACCCGAGGTTATTAGCCCCACCCACCTGTTTAAAGCCCTGCTCGCACTGGCCCGACAGTAGAAACACAGCAGGTTTTGCGCCCGGTGTTCCAGACCCGAGGCTATTAGCCCCGTCGCCTGTTTAAAGCCCCGCTCGCACTGGCCCGACAGTGGAAACACAGCAGGTTTTGCGCCCGGTGTTCCAGACCCGAGGCTATTAGCCCCACCCACCTGTTTAAAGCCCTGCTCACACTGGCCCGACAGTGGAAACACAGCAGGTTTTGGGCCCGGTGTTCCAGACCCGAGGCTATTAGCCCAGCCCACCTGTTTAAAGCCCTGCTCACACTGGCCCGACAGTGGAAACACAGCAGGTTTTGGGCCCGGTGTTCCAGACCCGAGGCTATTAGCCCCTCCCGCCTGTTTAAAGCCCTGCTCGCACTGGCCCGACAGTGGAAACACAGGAGGTTTTGGGCCCTGTGTTCCAGACCCGAGGCTATTAGCCCTTCCCGCCTGTTTAAAGCCCTGCTCGCACTGGCCCGACAGTGGAAACACAGCAGGTTTTGCGCCCGGTGTTCCAGACCCGAGGCTATTAGCCCCACCCACCTGTTTAAAGCCCTGCTCACACTGGCCCGACAGTGGAAACACAGCAGGTTTTGGGCCCGGTGTTCCAAACCCGAGGCTATTAGCCCCTCCCGCCTGTTTAAAGCCCTGCTCGCACTGGCCCGACAGTGGAAACACAGCAGGTTTTGGGCCCGGTGTTCCATACCCGGGGCTATTAGCCCCACCCGCCTGTTTAAAGCCTTGCTCGCACTGGCCCGACAGTGGAAACACAGCAGGTTTTGGGCCCGGTGTTCCAGACCCGAGGCTATTAGCCCCACCCTTCTGTTTAAAGCCCTGCTCGCACTGGCCCGACAGTGGAAACACAGCAGGTTTTGGGCCCGGTGTTCCAGACCTGAGGCTATTAGTCCCGTCGCCTGTTTAAAGCCCTGCTCGCACTGGCCCGACAGTGGAAACACAGCAGGTTTTGCGCCCGGTGTTCCAGACCCGAGGCTATTAGCCCCGTCGCCTGTTTAAAGCCCCGCTCGCACTGGCCCGACAGTGGAAATCCAACAGGTTTTGGGCCCGGTGTTCCAGACCCGAGGCTATTAGCCCTTACCGCCTGTATAAAGCCCTGCTCGCACTGGCCCGACAGTGGAAACACAGGAGGTTTTGCGCCCGGTGTTCCAGACCCGAGGCTATTAGCCCTTACCGCCTGTATAAAGCCCTGCTCGCACTGGCCCGACAGTGGAAACACAGGAGGTTTTGCGCCCGGTGTTCCAGACCCGAGGCTATTAGCCCCGTCGCCTGTTTAAAGCCCCGCTCGCACTGGCCCGACAGTGGAAATCCAACAGGTTTTGGGCCCGGTGTTCCAGACCCGAGACTATTAGCCCCGTCGCCTGTTTAAAGCCCTGCTCGCACTGGCCCGACAGTGAAAACACAGGAGGTTTTGCGCCCGGTGTTCCAGACCCGAGGCTATTAGCCCCGTCGCCTGTTTAAAGCCCCGCTCGCACTGGCCCGACAGTGGAAACACAGCTAATGCAGCCAAGGCTAGCCTGACAAGCCAGACCCCTAGCAAGATGTTGGGTCTGGGAACACACCATTGGCAGGGCTCAATCTCAGGGGCGGGATAAACGGTTGTCTTTCCAATTCCCTCTGCACGCAATAGGATAGCGCTACAACCAACCAGAGTAACAAAGAAGTCAGAGTGACGGACTTCAGTGCCGTTCTTGGTTCTTTTCTCAAAGAAAAATTCCAACTTCCAGAGTCGCGGCCAAAGCCGATTTGAAAGGCCGTTGTTCGCCAGCAGCACCAGCATCTTCTTTGTTTTCAAGTAGAAGGGAATTCACGCGGAACCGTCACAACTCTGCCGTCATCATGTTAATCCCGCCCACCGACTCTGGTCTGGCCTGACTAGAGTTTGGTTTTTCCAGCTCGCAAGCCAACGGAGAGTTGCTAGACAACACTGGCTGCAAAATAAAATTAGCTGCTGCTAGCGTGCGTCTAGATTTCTAGGCTAGCCCAAGGCAGGCCAGAGACAATAATCAGGCAGGGGTGTGTTTCCCGTACAATGCTGTAACTCGCTGCTTCACTACCATAGTACGATGGATCGTTGAAGAAATCAACTAGCTAGTCACGACTGTTTCCCGAAACCATATTGTCGCCAAGTATCGTACAACCACGTTGGTTTATGACGTCACGCATGTGATGGAGTAATAACTTATTTTAATGAAACAGTTTGAGATCGAATTAATGCTAGATGTTTTGCTATAAATTACACACATGGCATCTGAGGACTATTTCTCAATTTTCCCAGTTATTTCACTTTATTTCCAGATTCAATCATCGGCTCGTTCTTATGCACTAGAGCTCGTTCACACATGCGGAGTCTTCAAAAACGGTGCTTTAAATCTCTTGACAAACTCAAAGACGTAAATTATATTTTAATGTATAAATAAAAGACACAGTTTGCACTGAATGTCATCTTGCTTACTTTGCTCAAGATAAGGATTTATTGAGTCCACATGTCATGAACACTAGAAACTCTGCTTCTAACCGCAGCTCGAGAGCTGTCGATCAAACACACACACCTAAGGAGGGTAAGAAGGGAGAAGGTGAGGCAAATACGCTTATAACAAAGGAACAAATGGGGCAGGATGAAGACAAAGGCTAACGAAACAAACAAAGGTCTGCTAGAAGCATATGGCATCCAAAATGGACCTTTTCTGATAAATAAACGGGCGTATCTGTGTGCAGACATGATGAAGCTGTACACATATTTTGTTTACATTTACTGCTAACATTATAAAAATACCGTTCAAAACCGGCAGAGTTGTTTGGTTTTTTTCTTTTATTAAAACAAATGCCACTTGTTTAATATTTTGTTTTCCAATTCCAATTAAATTCCTCATTAAAATTCAATGGCCTTTTAAAGTCTGTTCATTTTGACCCTATCGAAGGGTTGCCAGTCATGCAGGGAAACACTGATTATTGCAATAGTTAATCATTTTAATGAGCATTTGTGTGAAGACTAGGAATAGCAGCACACAGAGAGAGGGAGAGAGAGAGAGAGGGAGAGAGAGAGAGAGAGAGAGAGAGAGAGAGAGGGAGAGAGGGAGAGAGGGAGAGAGAGAGAGAGAGGGAGAGAGAGAGAGAGAGAGAGAGAGAGAGAGAGGGAGAGAGGGAGAGAGGGAGAGAGAGAGAGAGAGAGAGAGAGAGAGAGAGAGGGAGAGAGAGAGAGAGAGAGAGAGAGAGAGGGAGAGAGGGAGAGAGAGAGAGAGAGAGAGAGAGAGAGAGAGAGAGAGAGAGAGAGAGAGAGAGAGAGAGGGAGAGAGAGAGAGAGAGAGAGAGAGAGAGGGAGAGAGAGAGGTGTGATATAAGCTTGAAAAGAAACGGAGTCAGAGAGAGAGAGAGAGAGTGATATATTGGGTTTTAACGGCCCCATTGTTCTGCTAAATGACCTGGGAACTGTGACCTGAGTTTAGCTTTGGTGAGAAACTGTGCGAGTCAGATATTTTAGGCACACAGACTCAAACACACACTGATCAAACGCTGAATATTGACTCTGACTTTATTGAGTGAACCGCTTTGATTCAGAGATAGACACGTTTGAATAAAAGTTAATCATCATCTGTCGGTGTGCATCAGTGTGTGTGGAATCGATCTCTCATAAATGTGTGTGTGTCATATATGACCAGTTTGGGTACTAATGAAAATAAATTATTTACACACACACACACACACACACACACACACACACACACACACACACACACACACAGAGATAGATAACGAGAAGTGATTTTACACTTTAGCCCTGTACTAACTTCCTATGAGTGTGTGAGCTGAGCTTCCCTGTTCTGATCTCTGCATAGATCGAGTGCTTGTGGCTCACACACACACACACACACACACACACACACACACACACACACACGTTCACTTATACAGCAGTTATAAATAATTAATATTCCCTAATAACCCACATCCAGAAAACTTACAAATATGGAAAAGTAGGCTCACACACGCACATACACTCACACTCACACACTCACACACACACACACACACACACACACACACACACACACACACACACACACACACACACACACACACACACACACACACATGTACACACACACACACACACACACACACACACACACACACACACACACACTCACACACACACACACACATGTACACACAC
>JARWKJ010000003.1:836438-921438 GCA_029959095.1 Rhinichthys osculus
GTGTGTTACCTTGAGTTCGGTTTTAGGGCAAGACATGTTAGAAATCTACACACAGATTCTCTTCGGTCATTCCTGGGATTCGGTCTTACTGCCTTAAAATGTTGGAACAATATCAATTTTAAACCTGTCTTAGTCATAAATAACAGCATTTTTTAACCACCACATATCTCCATTTTCATGATGTTTTATCAGTCATTTTACCAGTAATGATTCTTTAAGATGATTCAGTTAAGGGAAATATTAAATATTTTTAAATTTACAGTTTTAAAGACAATTCAATTCTTTATTTGATAAACCTTCTAAGTTAGCTTGTTTTTGCTCAGTCATGGTGCATTGGCTGATTTTAGATCAAAACGTCCACCCTGTTATATCTGAAAAGTATTTGATGTTTAAAGTTGAAGAAGTATTGAATTTAATGTTCACTGCAATGTTTTACATAATGTTTCCCATCTAAATCCAGCTAAAAAAACAGTAAAAATGTAACTGTGAAATCCTCCATCCATTATTTATTTTGTCCACCCTGTTATTATTTTGTCCACCCCGTTATTATTTTGTCCACCCTGTTATTTTTTTGTCCACCCCGTTATTATTTTGTCCACCCCATTATTATTTTCTCCACCCCGTTATTATTTTGTCCACCCCGTTATTATTTTGTCCACCCCGTTATTATTTTCTCCACCCCGTTATTATTTTGTCCACCCCGTTATTATTTTATCCACCCTGTTATTATTTTGTCCACCCCGTTATTATTTTCTCCACCCTGTTATTATTTTCTCGACCCTGTTATTATTTTGTCCACCCCGTTATTATTTTCTCGACCCTGTTATTATTTTGTCCACCCCGTTATTATTTTCTCCACCCTGTTATTATTTTGTCCACCCCGTTATTATTTTCTCCACCCCATTATTATTTTGTCCACCCCGTTATTATTTTCTCCACCCTGTTATTATTTTGTCCACCCCGTTATTATTTTGTCCACCCCATTATTATTTTGTCCACCCCGTTATTATTTTATCCACCCTGTTATTATTTTCTCGACCCTGTTATTATTTTGTCCACCCCGTTATTATTTTGTCCACCCCATTATTATTTTGTCCACCCCGTTATTATTTTATCCACCCTGTTATTATTTTATCCACCCTGTTATTATTTTGTCCACCCCGTTATTATTTTCTCCACCCTGTTATTATTTTCTCGACCCTGTTATTATTTTGTCCACCCTGTTATTATTTTCTCGACCCTGTTATTATTTTGTCCACCCCGTTATTATTTTCTCCACCCTGTTATTATTTTGTCCACCCCGTTATTATTTTCTCCACCCCATTATTATTTTGTCCACCCCGTTATTATTTTCTCCACCCTGTTATTATTTTGTCCACCCCGTTATTATTTTGTCCACCCCATTATTATTTTGTCCACCCCGTTATTATTTTATCCACCCTGTTATTATTTTCTCGACCCTGTTATTATTTTGTCCACCCCGTTATTATTTTCTCCACCCTGTTATTATTTTGTCCACCCCGTTATTATTTTGTCCACCCCATTATTATTTTGTCCACCCCGTTATTATTTTGTCCAGCCCGTTATTATTTTATCCACCCTGTTATTATTTTCTCCACCCTGTTATTATTTTGTCCACCCTGTAATTATTTTGTTCACCCCGTTATTATTTTCTCCACCCTGTTATTATTTTCTCCACCCCGTTATTATTTTCTCCACCCCGTCATTATTTTGTCCACCCCGTTATTATTTTATCCACCCTGTTATTATTTTGTCCACCCCGTTATTATTTTCTCCACCCTGTTATTATTTTGTCCACCCTGTTATTATTTTGTTCACCCCGTTATTATTTTCTCCACCCTGTTATTATTTTCTCCACCCCGTTATTATTTTCTCCACCCCGTTATTATTTTCTCCACCCCGTTATTATTTTGTCCACCCTGTTATTATTTTGTCCACGCCGTTATTATTTTCTCCACCCCGTTATTATTTTGTCCACCCCGTTATTATTTTGTCCACCCTGTTATTATTTTGTCCACCCTGTTATTATTTTGTCCACCCCATTATTATTTTGTCCACCCTGTTATTATTTTGTCCACCCCGTTATTATTTTCTCCACCCTGTTATTATTTTCTCCACCCTGTTATTATTTTGTTCACCCCGTTATTATTTTCTCCACCCTGTTATTATTTTCTCCACCCCGTTATTATTTTCTCCACCCTGTTATTATTTTGTCCACGCCGTTATTAATTGTGTCCACCCCGTTATTATTTTGTCCACCTCGTTATTATTTTGTCCACCCCATTATTATTTTGTCCACCCCGTTATTATTTTGTCCACCCTGTTATTATTTTATCCACCCTGTTATCATTTTGTCCACCCTGTTATTATTTTGTCCACGCCGTTATTAATTGTGTCCACTCCGTTATTATTTTGTCCACCTCGTTATTATATTGTCCACCCTGTTATTATTTTATCCACCCTGTTATTATTTTGTCCACCCCGTTATTATTTTGTCCACCCCGTTATTATTTTGTCCACCCCGTTATTATTTTGTCCACCCCGTTATTATTTTATCCACCCTGTTATTATTTTATCCACCCCGTTATTATTTTGTCCACCCCGTTATTATTTTGTCCACCCTGTTATTATTTTGTCCACCCCGTTATTATTTTGTCCACCCCATTATTATTTTGTCCACCCCGTTATTATTTTGTCCACCCTGTTATTATTTTATCCACCCCGTTATTATTTTGTCCACCCCGTTATTATTTTGTCCACCCCGTTATTATTTTGTCCACCCCGTTATTATTTTATCCACCCTGTTATTATTTTATCCACCCTGTTATTATTTTGTCCACCCCGTTATTATTTTGTCCACCCCGTTATTATTTTGTCCACCCCGTTATTATTTTGTCCACCCCGTTAATATTTTATCCACCCTGTTATTATTATATCCACCCTGTTATTATTTTGTCCACCCCGTTATTATTTTGTCCACCCTGTTATTATTTTGTCCACCCCGTTATTATTTTGTCCACCCCATTATTATTTTGTCCACCCCGTTATTATTTTGTCCACCCTGTTATTATTTTATCCACCCCGTTATTATTTTGTCCACCCCGTTATTATTTTATCCACCCCGTTATTATTTTGTCCACCCCGTTATTATTTTGTCCACCTTGTTATTATTTTGTCCACCCCGTTCAGCGTTTTTTTTTTTTTTTACAATAATTTAATAAAATCAGCAAAAACAAACATGCTAATAATTCAGTGACAATGAAAATTTACTAGAATATAAATAACGGTGAACATTTTTTGGTCTTCCATTTAATTAATTGTGTTTAATAATGGTTACATTTATTTACCCAAGTATTTTTTTCAAATGTTTTACACCACCCTATCATACATTTCTTTTAAAAACTAGATTTTCTACATTTTATGATGGCCAAAAGGCACTGAATACCAGGAACGACCCTCCTACTCTTTAGTGGCGCAAGACAATTCATGTGTTATACTGATCTTTACGACTGATTTACGAACACATCAGTCGTTCTCCGTAGAGCATGAAGCACATGACGTATTGGCTTTCTTCATAAATCTGACACACTTTGTTCAGTGGACTCGTATGTGTTTGGGGATTTTCGGGGAGGGTTTGTTGACAGAAAGGCGTGAGTAAAACAGCAAACAGCAGTTCCTCCTCACAAAGCTAACAAATGAAGTTTATGTGCATCAAAATAATGTTTTCTTCCTTTTTATATATCAATAAGTTATCTGCCAACTTGCATGTCATTCAGATATTAAATCAGTTAAACTTTAAAGTGATTGATCAGATATTTTATTTATGACATCATAAAAAAGCAAACTTTACACAAGTAAAATAAAACAATCTATAAATACACACTGAACTCAAGGTAAACAATGTCATGATCTTTCAACATGCATGTCAGAAACATTTGCATTACATATAATAATAGCACTTTACAATAATGTTCATAAGTTAACATGAACTAAGAATGAACAATACTAGCATTTACTAATCTCAGTTAATATTAATGTCAACATTTACTAATACATTATTAAAATCAAAGGTTGTACTTGTTAACATTAGTCACAGTGAACTAACATCAATAAACAGCTGTATTTTTATTAACTGATATTAGCAAACATTAATAAATAAATACAGTAACAAATGCATTGCTCATTGTAAGTAAATACATTTACTAATGTTAACTAATGCACTTTATTGTAAAGTGTCACCATAATAAATAAACAGTGTGTCACACAGGCGGGTTCACTGGAAGCGTTCAGCACTGGAGTCTCTGTTGGGAGTGTGTGGAGCTCCAGGATTGAGGTACTGGTCGAACTCGCTGCGGTCGAGCTGGTCCAGCATGTCGGACCTCACCTGGTCCAGGTAAAACTCCAGCGAAGGTCCTCCGACACACAGCTGCGTTCCCCAGAGCTCCGGCCCGCTCGACTGCGAGAAACACGAGCTGTGATACGACAGGTTTCCATGCGGCGGCGGCGTCTCGCGGTGGCTCTCCGGTGGAAACCCAGTGTGTGGAAGCGAGCATGGCCAGTGCGAGGCTTGACCCTGAAGAATATAACTCAGCTGGAAACTAGCGTGTGGAGAGCTGATGTTCTCGCTGAGCTGGAAACTAGCGTGTGGAGAGCTGATGTTCTCAGCTGAAGGTACTTTAATGCCACGCTTGTTGCACTTTCGTCGACGGGGCCGGTATTTGTAGTTGGGATAGTCGATGGTGTGCTGGACTCGCAGTCGTTCTGCTTCTTGCATGTAAGGACGCTTCTCTGCCAGAGACATGGCCTTCCATGTCTTTCCTGTAAACACACAGAGTTTTAGGCAAAACGGTAATAGGCTATCACACTGCTCACTTTATTACAATATGCATATAAGCTTATGGGTTGGGTTTAGACAAATCGTACGAATGAGTGAGATTGCGTTGTTTTGACGGACTTTTATTTATTAATTTTTTTACAGTGTTTGTACACCAAATATGGACAATTAAAAAAAAAATGTTTTAACCCAACGGTCGTTTAACCCAAATTTGGGTTAAATCAACCCTGCATTTTTTTTAATTAAAAAGAAACTGAATTTTTTTACAAACACTGTAAAAAAATAAATAATAAAAAGTCCATCAAAACAGCGCTATCTCACGACCTCACTAGTACGAATTCGTACGATTTGTCTAAACCTTTCATACGAATTGGGCAACTCGTAAAATATGCAGAAAATTTAGCAAAAATCGTACAAATTCGTACAAATAAGCCACCTCATAAAATACGCACGAATTGCAGTGAAATCGGGTGGGAATTTTGTCCGTTTTTTTGTTTGTTTTTTTTACAGGTGTTTTACCTGTATTTTGAATTACGCATTGCATTATGTTGTGTTTTAAGATTTAACGGAAATTTGCGTAAAGTTACTGTATAATTTCCTAAAATTATTGAACTTTTTGTTCCTAAAAATACATTTTCCGGTTTAATTTTTTTTTAACAGTGCACGATCTGAAACGCATATTCCGGCGTAACTGACGCTGTAATGAAGCACTCACCGAGTATTTTGCTGAGGTCCGTGTTCTCCAGGTCCGGGTTGAGCTGCGCGAGGCGTCGACGCTCCTCTTTGGTCCAGATGATGAACGCGTTCAGAGGGCGTCGCACTCGAGCCTCCGCGAGCGTCTTCGCTTCAGGGCTCGAGCAACAGGACTCGGAACCCACCGACACCGGGCTCGACGGACCCGACACCGGGCAACGCGACGCGACGCGGCACTGCTGTCTCTCGAGCATCATTCTGGCGGGGTCGATATGAAGTTGTGGGACGATCCGGTCGAGGAACATGCTGGAGTTTGTCCTGGTCCATCTCTGGGATCCAGTGGGATTTAACGGGAGCGCGGGCCAATCAGCGGCGGAGGAGTGGATTAAAGGTGTGAAGAAGCGCGGGAAGTTTCACCTCAGCGATAACGCCGATGTGCACGCGCACGCTAACGAAATGGTTTTTATAAATTAGCAGACATATCCATTGCTTGTGGACTGCTAGAAATAATAGTCAGTAGAAACCATAATTTAGGCTAAAATAACATGATATAGGAAACTATCACGTTTCTACTGGAAAAACTGAAAATTCAATAAATTAGTTTGTTTCTCTTATCCCTCTTGGGATTAAAAATTGGGATTGGAATTATATTCCCCGGATTTTTAGATTTTTTTTCTCTAAATGTTTAAAAAAGAAAAAAAAAGGAGAAGAAATACTCTCGCATACAAGATCACATCGCATGATGTCCTTCAACTATGTGGCCTGACCAGATGACATCACACACACACACACACACACACACACACACACACACACACACACACACACACACACATCTGACATATTCATCCTTTATTCACGTTTATTGGAGTCGATTGTTTTATTTGTCATTATAAAGCATTGAAATATGCCAGATTTTGCCCAGAAATCATAAACACACGCAAAAACAAGAGTGAACCCATGAAATATTAATAACTGATTGCTTTTTGTTTTTCTATGCATTTTTTTTTCACACTGTAAAAAGTTATTTTCATGATTTATCAACTTTTTTTTCTTTTGTCAAATCAACTTGGATAATTAACTGTGTTCAGATAACATTATATTTTGACCTCCTTCATTAATAACTCAATTTAGTTTTAATTTCAATGAAATTAAAAATTTGAAAGCTACCAGGTAATTTACTTTTTTTAAGTTAATCAACAATAATTGTTACAATAAAACCTGGAGCTACTTTGCCTTTTTTGCCAGATAATTTTGTCGGATAAACATTAACTGAATTTAGTGCTTTGCTCTTCTCTTATATATATATATATATATATATATATAAATAACGTTTTTCTTCACTTGATGGTTTAATCAGGTCATTAAAAATATCACTTTTAGCCAATTTCCATAGACATAATAGTTTTTATACTGTACAAACTGTACCCACACACACACTCTCTCTCTCTCTCTCTCTCTCTCTCTCTCTCTCTCTCTCTCTCTCTCTCTCTCTCTCTCTCTCTCTCTCCCCATCACACAAAACTTAATGCATTTTTACATTTTCCAAAAACATCACTTATTGTGATTTATAAGCAGTTTTCCTCATGGGGACCCAAAAATGGACCCCCACAAGAACCAGGATTTGGCAATAGTATCCAGCTGCAGACCCGCAGCACCACCAGTTTCAGAACCCCAGCGCCAGAACCGGAAGTAAGGGGCGGAGCTTACGTTCTAACACCAGCGCCAGGACCGGAAGTGAGGGGTGGAGCTTACGTTCTAAACCGAGTAACGCCACCTAACGCTTTGGAGCGTAATTTGCTTAGACACGAAACGGCATTATTACACACGAAACGTCATACTTTATACGTATTATAATGATACATTAAGGTATAGTACAATAAGCATTTTAAAACATTGATTTTGTGTAATAGAATTCTATATAGTTATCCGTTTCATTGTATTATGAGAGTTACTTCCTGATCATGATGGTGAAAAATAATGCTTGAAACTTATGGTCATTTTATATAAAATATACTTTATTTCACAAGAACATGTGCAGCATGCATTTTTCTTTATGTAAAATAATGTCAAAAATCTAAAAAGAGAGAGAAAATCCAGCATTGTTTTAAAAGAAACCATAAAAATGTACCGTAGCCTACTTCAAATAATAGCCGAGTCCCAAATAGACGATTGTCTCTTTTACACGCCTGGTGTGGCTGCAGGTCTGGTCTCAAATAGAGGTCGGGTCTGTTGTCTTCTAAAACCCGTCAGATCGTCCGCTTTTTGGCGGCCGCCAAAGCCTATTTTGATCGGTGAGTGATGTAGAATAGAATGACTGCTGCGCATGACAGGGCAGAGCAGAGAGAGAGAGAGCCCTGGCCGCGCGCGCGCACTCTCACGTCTTCAAACAACACTTGCTCTTTATTTGTCACATACCAGTTATAGTTCATACAACGAGCAGTGACTCACCGTGTAATAAAAACATACCCTAAATATTATTTAAAAGGTGCAACAATTTTAAATATTTTTAAATACTTGCAAAAATAACCATGCTTGTGTCATTGTAAATAATTCCGCCCCTCCCTCACTTCCGGTTCTGGCGCTGGGGTTCTGGCACTGGGGTTCTGAAACTGGTGGTGCTGCGGGTCTGCAGCTGGATATATCTCGGATTTGGGATATTGTCCTCATTTTGTTCCCATAATGTATAACTGAACCACGCACACACACACACACACACACAGTCAGTGATTGGCTACATTAAGATGGCCTCCAGACAGCAGATCTCTCTCTAACTCTCTCTCTCACACACACACACACACACACACACACACGTCTGTCTGATGCACCTGTTGTCTCAGACTCTTGTGTTTGTGATTCCGCCATAATAGAATCATGAACCGCTTTGACACCTCGATTAAACAGACTCGTCTGATCAGAAATAGCCGCTCGGTTAATTCAATGAAGGCAATGATCAAGCTTTAGATTTTATCTGGCGAAACCTGTGTCTGACAAAGCGACGCGAGGCTGTTCGTTAAGCGATGCGATCTCGCAATAATGCATGTTAGACAGTCTAATGATACTGAGGATAATCGAATTCAACTAGAGCGTCTTCTGCTATTATTTGACATGATTGAGTTTATGTGAATTGGAGACTAATTCGATCTCCTGATGATTATGATGAAAAGCTGTTGAATTGAAATGAACTGAGATAGATGAGTCGTAATAACATTAAACTCGACGAGAATGAGATGAATGAACGCGAGTTTTGATTTGATTTGATTCGTTTACTCAATCACAAGATGATCTCAATAATCGATATATTAGACCTAACAATAATATTAAAAAGCAGTGCATGTTCACTGTACACACTAAAAAATGCAGGGTTGTTTCAACCAAAATTTGGGTCAAATATGAACATACCTAACCGTTGGGTTAAGTTTTTTATTAAATTTAAAAAAAATGTTTAACCCAACGGTTGGGTTCGTACATATTTGACCCAGATTTGGGTTTAAACAACCCTGCATTTTTTTTTTTTTGTCTATTTTCAGCGTGCAATTAAACTATGAACCGATATAAAAAATAATTTAAAAACACAGTTTTAAGATGCCAAAAAACGGGAATGCACTTTATAGATTAATGATTTAAATCAGAATAGTGCGAAATAACAGCATAGGCTACCAATAAACATGCGTCTTTTGTGTCTTAATGCTTACACTAATAAATGATTCCTGTTCCCTGGAAACTGAAGGAAGTTCACACGCTGATTAGCGACGGAATCCACATCGCGCGTCAGATCGCTCGCGTCGCTATTAACAGCGATAATGGGGTTTTGTTAATTAGTTCGCGCGACTCAGCGTGAATACAATAATGTTAGTTTCGGTGGTTTTTAAAATTATAATAATATTTTTTTTAAAGGCATTTGAGCGTTTTTGTTTAAAGTTAGCTTTAAAAGCAATGCAATAACTTTAGACGCACATCTAATTCTATCCGGCAAACCTTTTATTAATGTTTTTGTGATAGTTATTGGATATGCAGGTGTGTGATGGATATGAGGTAGTGTTTATATCTATAAGAATGTGATGATCTTGAGTTTGTGTTAATCTGAACAGATCTGGGAAAGCATGGGCAAACCCAGAGGATCAACACTGCTGTGAATAGAGTTGACCACATCATTGGTCAAACGCTCTCTTAAAAACCCATTCAGAAATAATCAGACAGAATGAAGTTTGGGCAGAATATGTGAGTGAGTTGATCCTTCACAGAATATCTGCTGAGAAATATAATAATAATAAATGCATCTGAAAGGATTTCACTGTGAAAACTCATTTAATACTCCAGATTACAGCAGAATGTCTCGCTTCCCAGAGAGGAATGATCCAATGTTATTATAATCTAATGTTATTATAATCTAATGCTATTTAATGCCCAAACTGGGGAGACAAGCGAGAAGTGGCTTGAGAACAAGTCGAGTCTCCTTCATTTCTACAGTGCTTCAACTATATAGAGTTTCACCGCAGCTTTACAGTGATAACAGGAGATTACAGTAACAGTGTTTGGCTTTACAGCAGATCTAGAATAAAGTTAGTTTTGATTGATTCGCTTCCGTTGCAAAGATCATTAGTGATTAACTTGGGGGCCGTTTTGACTGAAAACAGAAACCTTTATGTGTTCTTGCCGTTCATTCCCACACTGCAGTGTTTGTGCTGGAGAACGCAAACTTTGAAACTGGTTCAGATGCAAGTGTTGGAAAGAAGAGCGACTCCAGGTCGAGGTAATCTGAGACATGTTCCTGCTGCTGATTTGCATTGAGTGGAGCAACACTTGCTCTTCATCAGTCGAACACTAGAAGCCGACTCTGTGCTAATGTGCTTTATCTGAGTCTGCTGATGTCCTGACACGGCTGAGTTTAAATGCTGTTGGCGATTAAAAGAACACTAAATATTCAGCTTTGTTTTGCTCAGGAGTGTTTTTGAAGACCGAGTTCATGAGGAATCAAAAACATGTTTAAAACATTTCAAAAACTGGATGTTCAGAAATAATGTTTTCATGTGAACATTTGCAAAACGTTCTTTTATTAATTTGTCACCAATATTAAGAGTGGAATAGCGAGATCAGTGAATGAACTCACACTGAGATCTGGATTTGCTGGATCAACTATAAACTCTCTCTCTCTCATATATATATATATATATATATATATAATAGTACGTTTACGGGTTTGTTTCAATGTTTCCATGATGTTTGTAGAATTATAACATGGAATGTTCCCTTAACGTTCGCATAAGAAAAAACATGTTTAAAACATTAAACATTTAAAAAACTGGATGTTTTGAATGTTTAGAAATAATGTTTTCATATTCAATTCACATTTATTTGTGTAGCGCTTTTCACAATACTCATCATTTCACAGAAAATACTCGAGTCCACGTTACAGTGTACAGAGATCTGTCATCAGAGTTATGTGTTTCAGAAATATGATGGAGTTATCAGATATTAAGAGTCAAGTCAAGTCATCTTCATTTATATAGCGCTTTTAACAATGGATTGTTTCAAAGCAGCTTTACAGAGATAAACATATAATTTAAGGTAACAGATTGTTTTGGCGTTATAGCGGTTCTTGAATAATGTTACTTCCAGCTAAAGTTAACTTTGATTGATTCACCTCCGTCGAAATGATCAGACTTTAAACGCGAACCTGTGATTAACGCTGACGGCGTTCACATGCTCATTCAGAATTCTATAGTTATGTGCTTTTTAAAATATGTGCGCAGGTTTGTAATTCATACAACCCAGCCTAAACAAACTACTTTTCTTGCCTACAAATTTTGATACAGAATTTTGTTTTATTTTATCACTTCGAGGTACGCGAGCCGGAATTCACAGCGCTTTATCTGTAGAGTGGGAAAGGGATCCTCCATAGGGAGAGGATAGTGGATACTTCAGCACTGCATTGTCATCGGGTCCAGGCGAATCTCCTTCGTCAGATCTGGACACGGCCTGGATCCGGCAGGCTGCGGGAAAACCTCGGGATAAACAAAGACACTAATATTAGCGTAGATGCCATTCTTCTTATGATGTAGCGAGTACATCAAGATTTAAGGGAAGTGTTCCCAGTTCCGGCTGACCTAATCTATGCAGCCTAACATTGAATTATCGACGTCTATAATGTATTATGTGTATGCTAGGTCAAAGAGATGTGTTTTTAGTCTAGCTTTGAACTGACAGAGTGTGTCTGCTTCCCGGACAATGGTAGGAAGACTGTTCCAAAGTTTGGTGCTAAATAGGAAAAGGATCTCCCGCCTGCAGTCGATTTAGATATTCTAGGTATTATCAACTGGCCGTAATTTTGAGATCGCAATAGACGTGAAGGACTATAATGCGTTAAGAGCTCGCTCAAGTACTTCGGAGCTAAACCATTTAGTGCTTTGTAAGTAATCAGCAATATTTTAAAATTTATACCATGTTTAATAGGCAGCCAATGCAGTGTTGACAGAACCGGGCTAATATGGTCATATTTCCTGGTTCTGGTAAGAACTCGAGCTGCGGCGTTTTGAACTAGCTGTAGTTTGTTTATTAAGCGTGCAGGGCAACCACCCAGTAGAGCATTACAGTAATCTAGCCTTGAGGTCATGAACGCATGAATTGTTCCGCATTTCCCAATGAGAGCATATGACGTAATTTAGATATGTTTTTAAGATGGAAAAAGAGTGAGGATATGATGGAGTTATCAGATATTAAGAGTGAACAGAAGGATGTGAGAGTCAGTGAACAGAGAAGAACGTCTCGAGATTAAACAGCGAATACAGTGCGTCTGATGGAGCCGTGAATCAGTGTGTGTGTGTGTGTGTCGGGTACTGTATTTTCCCAGCAGGAGTGAGTCAGATAACACACACACACACAGACACACACACGCCTCCTCCTCAAACACACAGGGGATTACGGGACCCCTGAGGGCCTCATTAGCAGAACACACTCCTCTGAAACTCCTAAACACTGTTTATAAACACACTGAGATCCTATGGCTATGGTTATGGACGGTTATGGTTATGGTTATGGTTATGGTGTGGATCTGAACTGGTTTCTGATGTTTATTCCCCTATAGCTTTAGCTTGTGTGTTTATTGCTGTTATTCAGTGATAAAATGTTATCAGTCGCTCTATTGTTCACTTCTCCACTACTGTATATCACAGCAGGTCCTGCACTGTATTCTGTTCTCTCTTACACACACACACACACACACACACACACACACACACACACTTCACTTCTCCACTACTGTATATCACAGCAGGTCCTGCACTGTATTCTGTTCTCTCTTACACACACACACACACACACACACACACACACACACACACACACACACACACACACACACACACTTCACTTCTCCACTACTGTATATCACAGCAGGTCCTGCACTGTATTCTGTTCTCTCTTACACACACACACACACACACACACACACACACACACACACACACACACACACACACACACACACACACACACACACACTTCACTTCTCCACTACTGTATATCACAGCAGGTCCTGCACTGTATTCTGTTCTCACACACACACACACACACACACACACACACACACACACACACACACACACACACACACACACACACACACACACACACACACACACACTTCACTTCTCCACTACTGTATATCACAGCAGGTCCTGCACTGTATTCTGTTCTCACACACACACACACACACACACACACACACACACACACACACACACACACACACACACACACACACACACTTCACTTCTCCACTACTGTATATCACAGCAGGTCCTGCACTGTATTCTGTTCTCACACACACACACACACACACACACACACACACACACACACACACACACACACACACACACACACACACACACACACACACACACACACACTCACACACACACACACACACACACACACACACACATGTTGTGTTTTCATGTTTTATGGGGACTTTCCATAGACATAATGATTTTTATACTGTAAGGACTGTATATTCTATTCCCTTACACTAACCCTATCCCTAAACCTACCCATCACAGGAAAGATTCTGCATTTTTACATTTTCAAACAACATCACTTAGTATGATTTATAAGCTGATTTCCTCATGGGGACCAAAAAATGTCCCCACACGAACAAGGATTTCGGATATTGCCATCCTTGCCATTTTGTCCCCATAACGTAGGGTTTACCAGGCCACACATACACACACACACACACACACACACACACACACACACACACATTTACTTCACTGACACACACACACTCTCTCTCTCACACACACACACACACACACACACACACACACACACACACACACACACACACACACACACACTCACACACACACTTCTCCCCTACTGTATATCACAGCAGGTCCTGCTCTGTATTCTGTTCTCACACACACACACACACTCACACACACACACACACACACACACACACACACACACACACACACACACACACACACACATTTACTTCACTGACACACACACACTCTCTCTCTCTCTCTCTCACACACACACACACACACACACACACACACATACACACACACACACACACACACACACACACACACACACACACACACACATTTACTTCACTGACACACACACACACTCTCTCTCTCTCACACACACACACACACACACACACACACACAGACACACACACACACACAAATGGACAGGATTTTTTAAATGATGACAATAATAACTGTAAATCATAAGCAAATACATTGCAGTTAAGTTTGAATTGAAGGTATCTTGCTTTGTGAATACAGTGTTTACACATCATAATAAAGTTTAATATATCATCATATCTCTTTATTTTCAGAGAATCAGAGTGAAAAATAACCAGAACATGTTTGTCATATTTATCTTTCCTCTCATTCAGCCTCATATTAATAAGCTCGCTTTCCTGAGGTCTACACTTATCTGGAAATAAACGCTAAAAGGATTATTATTATTATTTGACCGGATAATATTCCAGAATTGGCTCAGATTAATAATGCGACTGTTGGCAGGGTGAATAAAAACAAGTGAATCCACTGAACATTAAAATATCTATAGAGACATTTAGAAAACTGCCTAAAATAAGGCTTTGTTTGTTTGTTTGTTTGTTTGTTTGTTTGTTTGTTTGTTTGTTTACACCGCCGTTCAAAAGTTTTGGATCGGTAAGATTTTCAATGTTTTTAAAAGAAAAGTCTCTTCTGCTCACCAAGGCTGCATTTATTACATGAAAAATACAACAACAAAAAAAACAGTAATATTGTGAAATATTATTATAATGTAAATCTGTTTCTATGTGAATATACAGTAAAGTGTAATTTACTCCTGTGATTTCCAGCATCATTACTCCAGTCTTCAGTGTCACATGATCCTTCAGAAATCACTCTAATAGGAGGATCTGATGATCAAGAAACATTTATGATTATTATCGATGTTCAAAACAGTTATTTACATTTTTATTTCAGGATTCTTTGATGAATAGAAAGGTTAAAAGAACAGCGTTTATCTGAAGTAGAAGCGGTCAGTAAGAAAAAATTTTATGAGGGAAGAAATAAAAGATATTAATACTTTTATTCAGCAAGGATGTGTTAAATTGATCAAAGGTTACAGTAAAGACATTTATAATGTTATTAAACATTCTATTTCAAATAAATTAAATATAACTTTCTATTCATCAAAGAATCCTGAAATAAATGAGGCCTGGAGTAATGATGCTGGAATCAGCTTTAATCACAGGAATAAACTACACTTTACTGTATATTCACATAGAAAACAGTTATTTTAAATTGTCATATTTCACAATATTACTGGGGTTTTGTTTTGTTGTTGTTGTATTTGTAATCAAATAAATGTAGCCTTGGGGAGCAGAAGAGACTTATTATAAAAACATTAAATAATCTTAGCCATCCAAAACTTTATTTAAAAACGTTTCCAAATAATTATCTGAATAAAAAATATTTTTTCACAGGGTTAAAACCATCACAATCTAATCTACAACATGTTTCAGGGATAAAGGGATTTTACAAAGATCTTCGTATTAAAAAGTTGCGTGTCATATTCGTGTGAATAATAAACTTAATAATAAACACTGGGACTTTCATAGAGTTTGTTCATGCTGGATAGATTGCATTTGTTTTTAATATAGGAATGAATATAGTTTTAGATCCAGATATTGTCCAGGTCTGCTGCCTCGTTTCGTTTCTAGTAACATTTTTACATATGCGCCAGTTTTATTTTCATATTTTAAATGAGGTAAAAAAAGGAGTTTAAACATAAAGTGACTCCGCCCACTGTGACGTCACACACACTCTCTGTATTTAAATCTCTTTATTGCCTTTGAACGCTCGGATGTGTGTGTGTGTGTGTGTGTGTGTGTGTGTGTGTGTGTGTGTGTGTGTGTGTGTGTGTGTGTGTGTGTGTGTGTGCGCGCGTGTGCGCGTGTGTGCGCGCGTGTGCGCGCGTGTGCGCGAGTCATGTAAATGAAGCTTGTTTCCGCCACGGAATAAAATAGCCTAAATAAACAAACAAATAAAGAAAGGCTCATTTTGAACTCACACGTCTGACTGTTCCCCCTGCAGTTCCAAGTTTATATCTCACAATTCTGTCCCAGCAACTCATAATGTAATACGAAACATAATTTAATAACTGTGCATAACGTAATAATTGTTCTCAATTTTCCTTTCCGTCTATAAGTCTGAGAATAGACACCAGGGGGCGCTACAGCATTTACAACACCGGGATGTTTCTGCTCTACACATGCTGGCAAACAGTGATCAAAGTTTGATTTATTAAGCCGTTTAGACACTATTTTTGTCTGGAATGACCCATTATGACTCTTACGCCGATATTCTGTGCGCACAAAGTCCAAACTTCTCAAAACTTTGTTCACATGGAGAACAATCTGAGCAAACATGTTTAGTTTGGTGAATTGATGATGTTTGGGCGCCTAAGAGCAGATCCTGCTGACCTGACACCCGGACACACTACATACAGCTCTCGTTGTGTTTATCGTGCGATCTATACGCGAAAATGAGTTTTTACGTACATATGTGGTGTGTGTGTGTGTGTGTGTGTGTGTGTGTGTGCTATATATACGCTTGGTTAGGATTAGTGGTGTGTGTGTGTGTGTGTGTGTGTGTGTGGGTGGGTGTATTACACACAATAAAGTGCGCATCATATGCACGTAAAAACTAATTTTCGCGTAAATTGCACGATAAACACAACGCGTGATGTGAAGACGCGTTTCCACGAGATCAGCGACTGAAGATGAAGACTGATAGTAATGTTGTCCAGTAGAGGGAGTCACGGGGTCGTGTGTGTGTGTGTGTGTGTGTGTGTGTGTGTGTGTGTGTGTGTGTGTGTGTGTGTGTGTGTGTGAAACACTCCTCGATGTGAACTGTGCCGAACTGGGAATATAGTCCACAAAAACATAAACCTGCAGTTTCCTGATTTGTAAGAGATTAAAAGCTTTTGTCCAGAAGAGTCTGAGCTTCAGTGCCTCAGTTTCTGTTTTTGTCTCCAAAGGAAGAGGCGAGGCCAATTGAAGAGTGCAAAAAATGTTTCAATCACACACACACACACATATATATATATATATATATTTTTTTTTAATAGAAATAATTGGGTGCATAATTTACCGGTTAATATTCTTTAGTACCATGAAATATAGCCTCAAAATACAAAATATTTATTGAACTAAAATATAGCCACCAGTAACACTTTACAATAAGGTTCATTAGTTAACATTATTAACTGGAATTAACTAATAATGAACTGCACTTATACAGCACTTTTAATTTCAACATTTACTAATACTTTACTAAAATAGTTAACGCACTGTGAACTAACATGAACAGCTGTATTTTATTAACTAATATTAACAAAGATTCATAAATACTGTAACAAATGTTTTGCTCATTGTTAGTTCATGTTAGTTAATACATTAATACATTAACTAAAGAACTTTATTGTGAAGTCTCACCGCATTCATTTCATTGAAAATGTTTTCACATGAGGCTTGGATATATGTATATATATATTATGGGATGTTAGTTAGACTGTTATGTTAGTGTTGGTTTAAACTGATAACTGTAATAGTTCTCAGGAAATGTGTAAATCCTGACCACTAACGGCCTCAGATTACAGCAGTGTGTGTGTGTGTGTGTGTGTGTGTGTGTAATAACTGCATTCAATCTTATGCGTAACCTCCCAACTCAACATTTTCTAGTGACTGTCACATCTAAAATTTTCAATTGAAAACAGTGAAATTCTACAAAGTGATAAAATTAAATGATCAGATTTAATTTGGGCCAGTTGAAGATGTTAGATATGTCCGGTCACTAGACAATGTTGAGTTGGGAGGATATACATTTTTACAGTGATCTTGTATCAGGTGTTTCTTTATATAGTGGCCCTAAAAAACAGTATTAGGAGTTATTTCTCATGAAGTGTAATGAGTCCAGTAGCCGGTGATGATTAACCCTGTCGTTGCCGATCACTCATCAGTGACGCTGACAGTGTTTGTGATCGTGTTGAAGGAGGTTTACAGTACACACACAGTTATGAACATGAGAAACATAACTCATAATGACCGGGACTTTACACTGTCCTGAGACTCGAGGAGAACAGCAACACCCGAGAGTCAGGAGAGGTCTAAACTTGTCCAATCATGTCAACAACGCCATCTTTAGTGTTGCACAATAAACCGTTGCTGGAGATATGAAGATATCTGCTGTTAAACAAACATGCGGTGTGTGGTTCCACATTTCATTATAACAGGAAAACACAGTTCAGTGCAAAGTCTGTAATATAGGCTACATCAAATTAAAATGAGAATGTAATATAACGTTGTGAATGCTTTGGGTTTAATGTCGTGTTTCAGCGCGTTTGTTAGTCAATAACACTGTCAGTTCGTGATGGGAAATGTCTAAAGCCTGACCACTAACTGCCTCTGCCTTTCCCAATCACATTATTCACCGCATATCGAGTCCTGCAATCTGAAGTTATGCTTTATTATCCAATCAGGCATTTCTTATGCAGTGGCCCTGAGGAGTGTTTGGAAACTGAAGCAACATTTTATAGATCTTATAGAAGTCAGTTCCCTCAAGTTCACACAGGTGTTTGCACAGGTCTTTCAAGTGTCTCGTTTATTATTTTTATTTTGAACATTATTGGCCTATACCTCTGTTGTTTTATCAAACCAAATCAATGTAAAAACAAAGCGCTATATAAAGACTTAAATCCTTATAAACACTATAGTATGCATCAGTGAGGAAGAATCAAACTCAGGAAGAATTCCTCTTGGATAATTGAAAGCGTGTGTTTGTGTGTGTGTGCGTGTTGCGTCAAGCGCGCTGCGGGGGCGCGCCTAAAGGCGAGGTCCGGGAACGCGCTAATAAAATGTAGTTCAGAGAAAATATCAAATCGCAGAGAGAGGGAGAGAGAGTTAAAGCGAAATGTCTCCGTGTTTCGTCGCAGTTTCTGCGGTTCTCCTGACGCTCGTGATCGTGTGGATCTGCGGACACGCGCGGAGAAGGTGAGATCAGCTCCAGGTCATTCAGTTTCACTCTTTCTGGAGTTATTACAGTTTTTCATAACTTAATGTGACATATACACATGTGATAAGTGTGTTACATCTGCTCGTAATGTCACTGCAGCTTTATGTTAGACGTCACAATTAACATACGCGATTATAGCCTACATAATTTAGAATATTAATACAAAATATATGGAACAGTCGTTATGTGTTAAAACTTGTGCTTTCACAACAACAGGCGGATCACAATGAATGTATTAATGAAAATATCAGATCCCGCTCTAAATATTTTGTTAATTTTTAATTTTTTTTAGTTTAATTTAATAATTCAATTATTTGATGATTGTTTTTATTGTGATGGATAGTAAATCATGAAATGCATTATAGTAGTGAAATAAACATAGGCCTAACTTAAAAAAATGTCAACACTTTTTTTCAATAAATAATGTGAAATGTTAATTAGGTTACTGTTGTTCTTGACATATTAAAATCAGCCAAGCAAAAACATGGAAGTAGACATTTCGGGAATTATTTCAAAAGTCATATCTTGGACACGCGCACAAAAGATGGTGTTTCAGAAAAATATTGATCATTTTAATGATATAGACTCTATATATATTATAGAGGGGTTATAAAGAAACATATCAAATATGATATGTGATGTGCTGTCTCCATTTAGCCAGAACCGTTAAAACGTATTTTGTTATTTAACACATAGCTAGAAAGCAAGAAACTGTAGGGCCGGTTCACACAGAAAGCTTTCTCCTGTTATAAACGCGAGATGAAGATCAGAAAGCGCAACTTCTAGAAACGCGTTTTTTAAAAAGTTGAACCTATTTTAACTTGAGCGTTGTGTTTTTAGCGCGTCTCTCTCTTGAAACCAACACGGAAGTGAGTTAAACTGCAGTTCCTCCACTGGCCACTAGAGGCCGGCTGCAGAGACTCAATCCCATAGACACGCATGTTAAAATGCCCAACTTTACAGCAGAATAAAACATGTTTACACTCTGGTGCAAAAAGTGGTTTTGGTCTATATCGCTAATTTTGTCCTTCATGACGACTGTGAGGTGGGTGATTTTTTAAAAACCTCTTATAATCAGTTTAAAATAAGCCTTAAAGTTCTGCATAATTAAGCGCGTGGCCACTTGACTGACAGGTGGATTGCCGCTGATGTCACTACTAGCCGTTTGTCTGCTAGCGTTAGCATCACGTCACCTCAGCTAATGCGCCTCGCTGCACATTTCCGTTTATAACGGTCAAACACGTTAGTCTAGCGCGTGTATACATTGAAAAACAATGGAAAAGTAGCAGTCGAATGAAGAAAAAAAAACGCGTTCTGTGTGAACGTCCCCTTAAAGGGATAGTTCACTTTGAAATTAATTTTTGGTATGTTTTAGCTTACCTCAAGGGCATCCAAGATGTAGGTGTCTTTGTTTCCGCAGTAGTTTCAATTTGGTACTTTCCTGTTATCCGGACCCCACCATATACCATTTCGGAACTATAGTCATCCCTGATTGGTCTTAACCCTAGTGACGGGTAGGTTTAGGGGCGGGGTTAGGGGTAGGCCATCGTCCCTGATTGGTCTTAACCCCAGTGACGGGTAGGTTTAGGGGCGGGGTTAGGGGTAGGCCATCGTCCCTGATTGGTCTTAACCCCAGTGACGGGTAGGTTTAGGGGCGGGGTTATTTTGATATTTTTAGGTCAAACCGTTCTTGTCTGTCAGTCATATAATGCAGGTCTATGGGGTCCACCTCAAAGAGCAGCACAGAGAAGTCCAAATTAAACATGATTTAATGACTTGTAAATGTAAGTACACATTGATGGCCTAAGACACAAAACGAGCGGTTTGTGTGAGAAAACCAACAGTATTTATATCGTTTTTACCTCTCGTAAACAGCCACGTCCAAGTGATCTGAGGGCGCCGGCGCCTCGGTCTGGAATGGATCTCTCGCGCGTGTACGTCACTCATTGTTTACACAGAGATTTCGGAAGTGTTACCTTTCACTGTGAAGATCTAAACATATTTAGATATACCGGAAATCGCAATGGAAGACGATTTCGATATATCAACAGACAACGTTGAATTTTTTCCGCAACCGCGCGAGAGAGATCACTTCCGCCACTTTCCGGCGCTTGCGCAGACCGAAGCGCCCGCGCCCTCAGCGCCCCCCACACAAATGTGACCATTTATCATTAAAAGTACTTTTGAGATGTGCTGTGATTATGTGTGTGTGTGTGTGTGTGTGTGTGTGACTGCAGACGCCCCGGGGAGCCTCCGCTCGTCTCTGGCTGGATCCCGATCATCGGAGTCACTCTGGATTACGCCGCAAACCCTTTAGGCTTCTTAAGAGAGACGCAGAAGAAATATGGGGATGTTTTCACATGTGCCATTGCTGGGAAATACTTCACGTTTGTCACAGACCCTTTTTCTTTTTCCACTGTGGTCCGGCAAAGCAGAAATCTGGACTTTAAGAAGTTTTCTCTTGGATTTTCTCGCCGGGTAAGTGATGCAACAAGCCTGGACTTTCACGATCTCCATTTGCATGTTTATTTGTAATCTATGTTTTTTTTTATTTCTCTTTTAAAGCCGAGAAGCTTTAGGAGACCCTTGCAAAAATCTCCTTTTGTTCCCTTTAACAACGGAAATATTAAAGTCCCCCTGTAGTCAATAATTGTATCCCTTAAAACTCATCTTTGATCACCGGAATTATATTTGTAAACGTTTTTGTCCTTGAAAAAAATTCTTCATGCCTTAAAATATCTTGAATGTAACTCGACACCCTTGCCTCATTTAGTATTCGCGGTGGTTCTATGAATATGCAAATGAGCCCCGCCTCCACTCACTCCCTCAGCTCAGAGATCCACTGGTTGACGATCACACGTTGATCTGATTGGTTACAAGGTCGTTTGTGACGTCAGAAACACCAGCGATTTCAAACCGTGTTTTTAAGACTGTCTTTGGTTTGTCATAAAGCGTATTAAAAACACCACATAGAAACATAAACAACATTAAAAGCTGGATTTTCACCACAGGGGGACTTTGTGATTTTGCTTTCTAACACTTTAACCCAAATATCTATCTTAGCATGTAGACGTCTATGGATTATCTTAATTTACATTCGTATTTCAACATGCTTTTAACACAAGTCATTCAACCGTGGAAAAGTTGGAAAACACACCAGGAAATTCTCCTTTTAAATGGGATAAAAGGCATCAAGTTTTTGATTACTGTTCTCCTGATAAGAAAGCATTGGGTTACAGGCATAACCCCGGCTCTCTGTAGACAGAGCGAAGCATTGCACTCTGGGAAACGGTTCATGCGTGAGATCTATTACACCACGCCTGTCTGAAGGGTATGGAGCTAATAATATGACAAAATGATTTGAATTTGAATTGTGTAAATTTGAATTATTTGCAAATGTAATCTAACAAAACTGAATTTTAAATAGTTCTGAATTTGAATTTTTTTGGAACGAATATTGAACATCTGAAATTTAACAACCTGAAAGGTTTTTATGGCTGAATTTTATAGACATGTATTTTCAAACAGCTAGTGTCTAGTGTTCTGAATTCAAATACTGCAAATATTCAGTTTAAAAAAATACGGATTCAAGTTTTCAAGATGAAGAAATTCGGAACGTCAAATTCAGTTTTCTAAAATTCAATGTCAAAAATTCAATGTCAAAAATTCAGGTCTTACAGAAAGTAGGTCACAGGGAAGAGTAGATGATCTCGGAAAAGTCGAACAGAGCATTTTGGCAAATTAGGGACTGCAGAAGTTGTCCAGCGCGAACGTGGTGGTTCAAGAGGTTGGCGCTCTCTGACTCTGATCATGAATCGCCCGGAGGTAAGTTAAACATGAATGATTTTGTGTTTATATGTTAGGTTAGCGTTCTCAGCACGTGATACATTTGTCTGAGCGGTCTCTGGTGTTTGTTTTAAAGTATATTTTGTGTAAAATTTTGTGTAAAATTGATTAGAACGCCACCGTGTCTACTACACAGACAGGACGCGAGCGGCACGAGCAAAACAAAAATGTATTAGTGCAACTTTCATTAAGTAAAATCACCTTCAAGCCTTCATAATACAATTGTCCTTTCAATATTAAAGTCTTCACTACTGACTGATGACTGACTCAGTAATAAAGACTGTCTTTGCCGCCATCTAACATTACAGGCGAAATATTTTAACTTATGCTGCTGCTCACGGCCAGGGACTTTTTTTTTTTTCAGCGGAAGGTTGAAGGCTTTTGGTGATTTTACTTAATGAAAGTTGCACATTTTTGTTTTGCTTTATTATGATTATTGAGTGGCAATCGCTTTAGAAAAGCAATACACGGTACTCAAGGCTAGTGCTGTCTTGTGAATAAGTCACGTCTGAAGGGGTTGCACTTGCAAGCACTCTGGTTCGCGTCGTATTCACGATACAGCACCATAGCACATACTCTCGTACCTTATGCTTACATGTACGACGCAATCTAGACCGGACGCGAGCGGTGCGACGCGACCAGTGAAATCCCCAACAGCACACGATTACCCATCCTATTTCTGACCTAGTCCCAGCTCTTTACAACAGTCGCTTCAAGCACTGTGTTGCGTCGCGCGCGTCCTGTCTGTGTAGTAGACACGGTGGCGTTCTAATCAATTTTACACAAAATATACTTTAAAACAAACACCAGAGACCGCTTAGAAAAATGTATCACGGGCTGAGAACGCTAACCTAACATATAAACACAAAATCATTCATGTTTAACTTACCTCCGGGCGATTCATGATCAGAGTCAGAGAGCGGCAACCTCTTGAACCACCACGTTCGCGCTGGAAAACTTCTGCAGTCCCTAATTTGCCAAAATGCTCTGTTCGACTTTTCCGAGATCATCTACTCTTCCCTGTGACCTACTTTCTGTAAGACCTGAATTTTTGACATTGAATTTTTGACATTGAATTTTAGAAAACTGAATTTGACGTTCCGAATTTCTTCATCTTGAAAACTTGAATCCGTATTTTTTTAAACTGAAATTTTGCAGTATTTGAATTCAGAACACAAAAACTAGCTGTTTGAAAATACATGTCTATAAAATTCAGCCATAAAAACCTTTCAGTTTGTTAAATTTCAGATGTTCAATATTCGTTCCAAAAAAATTCAAATTCAGAACTTTTTAAAATTCAGTTTTGTTAGATTACAGATGCAAATAATTCAAATTTACACAATTCAAATTCAAATCATTTTGTCATATTATAAGCTCCATAGAAGGGCACTAATCAGAGCTCATCATAAGATGCCCACGTTAGTATGCTAGTCAACACATCAAAATAAGTGTACTTTAAAGTCCCCCTGTAGTCAATCATTTTATCCCCCAAAACTCATATTTGATGACATATTTAAAAAAAAAATCCTTGAAAATAATTCTTCATGCCTTAAAATATCTTGAATGTAACTCGACACCCTTGCCTCATTTAGTATGCGTGGTTCTATGAATATGCAAATGAGCCCCGCCTCCACTCACTCACTTTAAGTACACTTAAGTGGCCTTCTATGTTATTAAAATACTGTCTGCAAGTACAGGTTTTTGAAAATATACTAATTACACAACAAGAGCACATTCAACACAACTAAGCACAAGGGAAGCTTGAACTGGACACACACACACACACACACACACACACATAGCAATTTTCTCTTCTCCTTTGTGCAGGTATAAAACAATAACATTACATTCCTTCTGTCTGAGCTGCAGATTAGACAAGCTTGTTGATGATTGCATGTCTAAACTAGTCATGTAACGCTGAGCTCATACTATAATGAGCAGTAAGAGCTTTATATGAACACTGGCACCACAGTGACCTCTGACCTCTGAAGGGGTAATGCCGGCTCGTGAGCAAAAGCGAGAGAATAGTATGTATTTCATTTAAATAAAGTAGGGGTGAGCGGGACACAAACTAAGGCGAGGCTTGTTGTAACACGTTTAATACTTTCACACATGCTAGCATGACGAAACTTAGTGTACGTATTTACTAGTTGCCATATCAACACTATATAGAGAAAAAATATGCCAAAATTAAAAATTCTTTGGAAGATATCACTGAACATTTATTTACCCATAGCAAAAGTAAATGTTTTACTTATGTTAATTTTTTATCTCTGTTTTTGTGTTTATTTAAAATTAGACAAATCTGATATTATTTTAATGTTATATCTGTTATTGAACAGTTGAGATCGTTCTTTAATGCTGATCTAACAGCAGAAACACTCGCGGGTTTAAACCCCAGTTGCTCAGGCGGGGCATGTTGTCACATCGTTACAATGAGTCCCTATTAGAACTTACTATTCTATTCTATACTTTTATGAATTCTATTGAGAAACCACACACACACACACCTGAAGGGGGTTTATTCTGAGATAACAACCGGCTGGATGTACATTATCCCGGTTATTACACGGATACTTGCACATAAGTAAAACAATTAGCCATGAAATATTGATCTGAGTTTAAATATTTTATTAGGTCTTTAAACGCAAAGCTTCCGCGGAGAGAGCAGTTTCAGCGGCGAGATCAAGCTAAACGGAGATTTAAGAGATACGGTATACAGTCATAACACAAGAGATATTGATTTGAGATTAAAATGTTTTAAAATCGTACCTGTTTGTATCTTATAATCCGACAGTGAACAAAACAATAGTCACAAAATGGTGGCCGCTGTGTTTGTATGAAACGAGAGAGAGCGAGTCCGCGATACTGGATGGCATAATTAAATAACTGTACACAAAATATTGATTCGACTGAGTTTTAATATTTTATTGACCAATCAGAATCAAGTATTCCACAGAGCCGTGTAATAATAACCTTTATTATGTTTGTATGTTTTTTTTATTATTATTTTTTTAGGGAAGGACTACATGCCTGCGCAGTGCGCACATATATTCAAACGCTCATACCTATAGAATGAACTCTTAATACGCATGTGCACGCCATCAGCGTTCTCACAGGTTTGCGTTTTTATAGTTTGCGGAGAGAGAACTTAAAGAGGCTATATGCGTTTTTCTGAAATTTAAACTCGCGACTGACACCTGTGGCCAAAAAACAGAACTGCTCTTCCTTTCTGCTCACTCTCGCAGCGCGCGCTCGTACGTGCACACTTCACTAACAGCATTTACAAGTGAACTGAAAACAACACAGTGCTATTTCAATGAACAGTTTTATCACGTATTACCTTTTCAGAAGAAAAAAAGCCATTTATGGGTCACTTCGTATTCCCAACACAGATCTGAGCTCCCTCCAAGGCTCAAATGCGAAGCCGATGTTCACTCTAGTCCTTGCTCGGCGCCGGTCGCTCTCAATCTTCGATCTTTTTCGGCCACTTGTCAGGGGTTTAACTTTTTTAGTCTTCTGTGGAGTTACTGTTGGTGTCCGAGTTGTCCTGGGTCTCTTCTGTGTATTCGCAAAATCCATTGCACTGCTTGCGAGTGTAGGCTACTTGCTGACTAGCGGTGGTGGCAGAGTGATCTGAAACGTTTAACATGAACGCGCTTGACGTCACATCCGCAAACAGCGCGGGAAAAATCGGACCCGAAAGGAAAATAGGAAAAATAGGATACAGGCTTATAGGTGCACCCAATGTGAGCGGACAAGGTGTCAGTATGCTCATCAGGAGATGTTTAAGTCATAAATGGTAAAATAAAAAGGCTATTGTTACGTTTATTTTGGGGAAAAAGTTCCATATAGCCCCTTTAAGAGTTTTCTGTTAAAACGGTGTCGTGTTAGCGGCCCTGAGTTTGTTTGCCCATAAAATGTTTATGATATTAGGTTAAACTTATTTGGCTTGCTGTCCACTGGAGAGGGGCTTGATGAAGCAGCCTCAACTTGAGCTCTGATTTATGCACAGTGATTAACTAGGAAACTTTTAAAAAATGGCTTTTTGCGGCCCATTTTAGGAGGGCTTTAACGCTTGGAGACGTTCACCGATTTTTCTCTTCTTTTAATCACCTAATTTATTTCCTACCTCAATAGCGTTAAGGGCCTACAAGTCAGGTCCATCAAAGCTTACCTGAGCGGCGTTCAGTTTTTCCACAAATTGATGTACGATGCTCCCTCCCCCGAGATAAACAATTCACAAACCTCCCTCCTGATCAAAGGGATTCAAAGATCCCAGCCCAACCGTCCCGACACCAGACAACCCATAACGCTAGACATTCTCACCAAATGTGTTCACGCCCTCCTCACAGGCTACCAGCCCCTCAATACCGCCCAGACACTCGACGCCATGTTTATCCTAGCCTTTTTTGGTTTTCTTAGATGCTCGGAACTCGCTATTACTTCCAAATTTGACCCAAAAATCCACCCCACCATCTCAAACTTATCAATACTAGATGGTGAAACAATCTCATATTTGATTAAGCAAAGTAAGACCGACGAAACCAAAAAAGGTAATTTCATCTTCATTTTTAACCTCTCATCGTCAATCCAACCATACCAGTCCATTCTGGCATATCTGCAATGGAGAAGCTCTCAGGCTAAATCTCCTCTGGAACCCCTGTTCATAGACGAATTCAATAAAACACGCTTTTGGTTCCAGAAACACCTCAAATCCGTTCTCTAACTGTCAGGAATATTAGCAAAGAATTTCTCAAGTCACTCTTTCCGTATCGGGGCAGCAACTTCAGCAGCCCAAAAAGGCCTCTCCCAACAGCAGATCCAAGCTCTCGGGAGATGGTCCTCAGATGCTTTCCAAAGCTATATCAGGACCAACCAGTTCCACATTAAAAAAGCCCACCAAACCCAAATTGATTAAAACCCCCCGGGTCGTCCACCTGGGGTCTCTCTCTTTCCGTCCAGCAAGCTTTTAGTCTCACAGCGGACCGTGATCGCCCGCCAAATGTTCCCATCAAGAAAGATGCAAGCCCTCCCGACTGGTCGTTCCATATTACAACTGCTCCCTGTTCGCGGGCCAACAGGGCCGGTCAGTCCGGAGTGGTGAGCCGCCATCACAGCCCATCCTGGTCAAGCAACCAGGCCCCTCCTCGAGATGCCATCCCGCCCAGCTCGGCACTCCTTTGGGGGGTCTTTCGGCTGTCCTCTGCTCTTTAGCCTTTAGGGGGGTACTCTGGGTTTGGGCCAAACTCCAAGCTCGGAGCCCTCCCCCTGGACAGCACGCCAAATATGCATTAAACTTTACTCCCTCTAATTGTATGTATGTGTGAACTCGTGAAAATAACTATAAAAGTGAGTGCAAATGGCAAATGAGCTAATGGGTGGTCCTCTGCAGCCATCTACTGGTTATAGTGGTAGTTTCATGTCATTTTCATGGTAAAAGAGTGTTTGTTTTCCACCAGGTGACAGAAATCATCCACTTAATCATGGCACATTTTCTGTGTTTTCTCCATCAATGAAAATGAGAAATGTATATCTTCTTTACAGTTAATTTTATTGCACAAATATAGTTAAAAAATAATGTCTAAAACATTACATGTTTGTCCGTATTCCTAGTGAATATTAGCTGGTTATTTAAAATGATTAGAAATTGATTGAATATTCAGGGATTGACTTGATAGGTAGTGTAGAACCTACTGTATTGTTCATGCTTACCCTAGTATACAAACAATATATATTTGTAATCATACCCTCACTGGGGGCTGAGCCCCCCTAATATTGAAATCCTAGAATCGTATGACACATTTCTTGTGATGTTACTCACTTCAGTCACTTTGAATAAAATGGAAAAATGCAATGTAAACCTATAGGTTTGATCCTCATTCTCCTGTTTGTTTGTTTGTTTCTCTCTCTCACACACACAAGGTCTTCGGTCACGCTGACTTCAACGATCCGCAGTTTAGTGAGAGTTACAGGGAAGTTCACGGCCTGTTTCGACAGACGCTTCAAGGCCCTTCTCTACAGGAGCTCAACGAGTCCATGATGTTCAATCTACAGACGGTTCTGGACCAAGAGAACAAGTCCATGTTGTGTAATACACAGACGGTTCTGGACAGAGAGAACGAGTCCACGTTGTGTAATCCACAGACGGTTCTGGACAGAGAGAACGAGTCCATGTTGTGTAATACACAGACAGTTCTGGACCGAGAGAACGAGTCCATGTTGTGTAGTCCACAAACGGTTCTGGGCCGAGAGAACGGATCTGAACACCAGTGGCTGGAAGAAGGTCTTCAGAGCTTCACGAACCGCATCATGTTCGAGGCCGGGTTCCTCACGCTCTTCGGGAGAGACCCGGGGTTTCTCCAGGCCAGCAGAACACGCATGCGGGAGTTTCTGGCGTTCGATCACGCGTTCCCGCTCCTGGCGGCTGGCGTTCCCATCGGATTGATCCCGCGAGTGTGGAGAGCGAGAGAAGCTTTAGCCGAGGATCTCATGCATGAGGAACTTCACCAACGGAAATGCATCTCGGATCTGATTCAGCGCAGAATGGAGGCTTTTGATCGCATGCCTTTGGATGAAACTGGAAAAGCACGGACACATATGTGTATGTTATGGGCGTCACAGGCTAATACTCTTCCTGCGGCCTTCTGGAGTCTGTATTACACACTCAGGTAATCACATGTGTTCATCAATGCATGTTCAATATGTAATAGCATTAAAACTGACAATGAAATGTGTTTTACAACAGGCTCATCGCTGATAGCAACGCCAAAAAGTTTTTAAAGAATGATTGTAACTCAACACCCTTGCCTCATTTAGTATACGCTGTGGTTCTATGAATATGCAGATGAGCCCCGCCTCCACTCACTCACTCAGCTCAGAGATCCACTGGTTGACGATCACACGTTGATCTGATTGGTTACAAGGTCGTTTGTGACGTCAGAAACACCAGCGATTTCAAACCGTGTTTTTGAGACTGTCTTTGGTTCACTGCAGTTTTAAGCAGAAAATACTCAGCAATGCTGTCGACTTATGAACTTACACACGGTGTTAAAGCATATAAAAAACACCACATAGACACATAAACAACATTAAACGCTGGATTTTCACCACTTTAAATCAGAATGCTAGATTGTCTCAGACTCACTATTGGCCGTTTGACGTGGAGCGTAAGCCAGTGTGTGTGTGTGTGTTCTGATCCTCAGATCTGCGGACGCTCTCACCGCTGCTCGCACAGAGATCAACAGTGTTCTGTCCGGCCAGGTATTAAGCAACCAGGACCAAAGAATCGAGCTTTCTCGAGAACAGCTGGACTCGATGACTGTATTGGGTCAGTGATTTCTTACTCTACTCAGGTTCCCTTTTTAGGGAAATCGCGATGCGTCGATGATGCTTTGGGAATGCTTCCATGTATCTATGTCAACTAGTCCAATGGATGGAATGAGCGTCACGGGCGGGTGACGTCATGACCAGGAAGAGATAAAAGCGCATCCGGTGCAACCGGCATTAGCTTCTGTTGCCTCAGCAAGCGATCTGTGTCAAACTGTCTGTTATATTTACTGTTGTCTGTACACAATTCCCCCTGTTGCTCTGCTCCCAGGAGTTCTGGAGATAATCCGCCAGTACGGAATAAGCCTACTGCTAGTAGCACCACGATGGCCGAGCTGAATTTGGTTTGCAGACGTAATTCTTTTCCTCGACGGCCCTCCCTTGGAGATCCCGATCAGGAGAGACCTTCCGTCTCAGGCAGGGGGCGCAATATTGCACCCCTGGCAGGGGATTTGGAAACTGTGGGCTTGGTCCCTGAGGGGGCCCAACTCATAGAGAGTGGTCTCTCAACCGAGGCTGTTGAGTGGGATCCGGTTAACTGTTCAGTGAACACAGTACTCGAGTTTCTGCAAGAACGTTTTACATCAGGTCTATGTCGATCCACACTTAAGGTTTACGTGGCGGCCATTGCGGCTTTCCACGCCCTGGTGGGGGGTACATCGTTGGGTCGAGACCCCCTGATCACTCGTTTCCTTCGTGGCACCTTGAGGCTGAGGCCTGCAACTCGCACTAGGGTGCCGGCCTGGGACCTTGCGATAGTCTTAGAAGACCTGTCTGGAGCTCCATTTGAGCCCTTAGATTCGGTTTCGGAAAAATGTCTTACCCTTAAGACTATCTTTCTGCTAGCTATTTCGTTCCTCAAAAGAGTCGGAGACCTTCAGGCCCATTCGGTTTCCCCCACCTGCCTTGAGTTTGCACCGGGGATGGTCAAGGCATTCTTATACCCAAAACAATGATACGACCATGATTCCGAGGCCTATTGTGCTGCAGGCTTTCTGTCCTCCTCCTTTTACTTCTTCGGACCAGGAAAAGCTGAACCTCTTATGTTCATCAGACTTCTCCGTGGAGAAGTTCCGACCAGCTATTTGTTTGTTTTGGATCACCCAAGGAAGGTCTTTCTGCTTCTAAACAGACGGTTAGTAAGTGGATAGTTGAGGCTATATCTCTTGATTATGAGTCCTCTGACCAGCCATGTCCTTTGTCGGTCAGAGCTCACTCTACGAGGGGTATGGCGGCCTCTAAAGCCTTATTGTCTGGAGTTTCTCTCCAAGAGGTTTGTGATGCGGCAGGCTGGTCCTCACCGCTCACATTCGTCAGGTTTTATAGCCTGGACCTGGACGCTGCCCCAGGGTCTCAGATGCTTAGTGCTTAGTGTAGTAATGACAACAGGCTGACACTCAGGCACTTGAAAGTTTGGCGTTTTGGGTATTCTCGTTCCCAAAGCGTCATCGACGCATCGCGAGTTCCCTCGAATGGGAACGTCTCAGGTTACGTCTGTAACCATAGTTCCCTGAGACAGGGAACGAGACGATGCGTCGCCCTGCCATACTTCCTGCATCCCTGTGATCGGCTTGCTTCGGGAATTTTCTAAGCTAATGCCTCTGTATTTTCTTTGATATATTGATCTCTCCTGCCATTGAAGCTAGATCTGTGTCTGTCAAGAAGAGATGCTTAAATGAGAACACTAGTGTGCTATTTATGAAGGCCATATCTTTAAAACCAAGCATATCTGCTGACTCTGTTGATTTTCTCCTTGATTCTTTTAACTCAAAAGTTAAAAGTGTAATTGATGATATTGCTCCTGTGAAAGTCAGGAAGAGTGGTAGACAAAAAGCACCTTGGAGAAACTCAACAGCTGTGCAAAATATGAAAAGACAATGCAGAAGAGCAGAGCGCATGTGGCGGAAGACAAAACTTGTAGTCCATTATAACATCTACAAAGACAGCATCCATGCTTTTAATATTGAACTAGGCAAAGCTAGACAGACCTTCTTCTTGAATATTATAAACAGAAACTTAAACAACACACGCACACTTTTTGCTACTATAGAGAGACTGACAAACCCCCCAAGCCAGATTCCCAGTGAAATGCTCTCAGACAGCAAGTGCAGTGAGTTTGCTTCTTTCTTCTCTGAGAAAATCAATAATATCAGAAAGGTGATCAGCACATCACTGAGCCGCACTGGGGTCAAACAGATCAGACCACTACCTGAGAAAGTAGTTACTATGTCTGTTTTCAAAGAAATTGAAGGCACAATTTTAGAAGAAACCGTACAGCACCTTAAAACATCAACCTGCGCCCTTGACGCACTTCCCACATCTTTCTTCAAAAGTGTGTTAAACAGCTTAGAAGCAGATCTCCTAAAAGTGGTAAATGCCTCACTTCTCTCTGGTAGTTTTCCAAACTCCCTGAAAACTGCAGTTGTCAAGCCCCTCCTGAAAAAGAGCAATCTGGATAAGACCATCTTAAGCAACTATATACCGATCTCAAATCTTCCTTTCATAGGCAAGATCATTGAAAAAGTTGTCTTCAATCAGCTGAACAAATTCTTAAGCTTGAATGGATACTTTGACAATTTTCAATCTGGTTTCCGATCGCATCACAGCACAGAGACAGCTCTCATAAAGATAATAAATGATATTCGCTTAAATACTGATACAGGGAAATTATCAGTGCTGGTACTACTCGACCTCAGTGCTGCATTTGACACTGTCGATCACGACATACTTCTTGACAGGCTGGAAAACTGGGTGGGGCTTTCTGGGATAGTACTAAAATGGTTCAGGTCCTACTTAGAAGGAAGAGGTTATTATGTGAGTATAGGAGACCATAAGTCTGAGTGGACATCCATGACTTGCGGAGTCCCTCAAGGCTCAATTCTTGCGCCACTCCTATTCAACCTGTATATGCTCCCAATGAGCCAAATAATGAGAAAGAACCGAATCTCTTACCACAGCTATGCAGACGACACACAGCTCTACTTAGCCCTATCGCCTAACGACCAGTACTACTTTATTTGATTTTTTATTCTAAACTGTTTTAATTATTCTTATTTGTTTTGATTATTTTAATTTCTTCTATGTAAAGCACTTTGAATTGCCATTGTGTATGAAATGTGCTATATAAATAAACTTGCCTTGCCTTGCCTAATGCCGGTTGCACCGGATGCGCTTTTATCTCTTCCTGGTCATGACGTCACCCGCCCGTGACGCTCATTCCATCCATTGGACTAGTTGACATAGATACATAGAAGCGTTCCCCAAGCGTCATCGACGCATCGCGATTTCCCTCTCTCAGGGAACTATGGTTACAGTCGTAACCTGAGACGTTTCTAAGAAATGTTCACATCTAATTATCATCATTACTGTGTATCCTGATTAAGAATGTCTTGGAATTTTGGTTTTCCGTGCAAAAAAAGAGAAAATACAGGCAATATTTTGTCTAAAAAAGTAAATTAACTTCTTGTTAAATAAAAGCAATATCACGCTCAAAATTAAACTGTTAGTCTGATTACCGATCTCTCGACCTGCTGTCTCGGGGACTGGGGTAGCCTAATATTTGGATAATTAGCACTTATTGATTAATTTTTTATTTAAATTAAATGTGATATCTAAGTGAAATAAATGTTTTTTTTTTTTTTTAGAGAGTATAATCGAGGAAGCTCTTCGCCTGTCCAGCGCCTCCATGATGATCCGCGTCGCTAATGAAGACTTTACTCTGACGCTGGACTCGGGTCAGACAGCTGATGTACGGAGAGGAGATCACGTTGCTCTTTACCCACAGCTCATACACATGGATCCCGAGATCTACCCCGATCCCACAGTATGTGTGCAAACTTATGTCAAATAAACATTCTCTTAATCAATGAGGTTTTAGACCATTTATGTAATGTTGGGAGCAAGATAATGCAGATGGAAACATATTTTGAGTTATTCGCTGCATTTCCACTGTTCTGACCAGCAGGGGTCGCCAGCGTTTCATTTCGGTTCAATTCATTTAAAGTTACAAACGCTTCGTTTCTCCTGTCACTACTGAGAACTTAGACGGTTGTTTCCGCCACAGAATAAAACATTTTAAAAGACAATTGCTACTTTTTATCTCACAAGTCAGAATTGTGAGATAAAAAGACCAGACTTTACAAACTCTAAAGATCAAAGAAAACTACAAGGGACTACAAACAAGGAGCAGAAAACAGGAACAGAAATGATAAATCTTTTAGCATTGGTTTGCCCAAAATTTTACCATATGTTCCGTTGCACGTTATATACATCTTTGAATTCTAGGATAATATGTTTAATGCATGGAAGTATGAAAAACAGGTAGCTTGCACTGAACTAAAATGTGTGCCAGAGATTGCAGATCCTCACCAGCCAGGGCATGTTTCAGTTCTGACTCAAACATGTGGCTCAACGTGTTTTAGACATCATACAGCAGCCAGCCGTGTGAATGCAACGTTCTTCTGTTTCTAGGAGTTCAGATTCGGCCGCTTCCTAGATGAGAACGGTCAACGCAAGACTCATTTCTTCAGGAACGGGCGCCGACTGAAGCACTTCTTGATGCCGTTCGGCTCCGGTGCCAGCGAGTGTCCGGGGCGCTTCTTCGCGCTGCACGAGATCAAGCAGTTCCTGGCCGTGACTCTGTGGCGTTACGATCTCCATCTGTGTGACGCTGGTGCCCCGCTGGATCCTGACGCCCGGCGCGCGGGTCTCGGTGTTCTGCCGCCCTCGCGGGACGTCCCGCTCCGATACAGAAGGAGAACACACACCTGACAGGAGGAGCATCTCAGCCTAGAGGACGAGTGAAATCGGTCTATAGACCTTATGCACCAGAGAAACGAGGGCGCCGCCATCTTTACAATATTGTCTTTGAACTTCCGTTTTTGCGGTCGCTCTGTATATTTCTATGGCATCGCTGTCCAGGAGTAATTAGCTGGTGAAGTTGATTTACTTATTGTAGAGTTAACGAAAGTTATCATGAGCATTGTAATGTTTATGATAAGCATTGTAAAGCATATGTCTTAACAAATGGACCTTGGGAATTTTTTTAATGAGTCGTTCATTCATCACTACGCAAGATCGCTGTGAAAATACAGACCGGAAGTCAAAAGACAACGAGCTCAGCGCTGAAAAGGGGCGTGGCTACATAAGGTCTATAAATGATGAGTCCTTGTGTTTGACTGTAAGACTTTCTTTTCAATGGAAATATATATTTTTTGTAATATCAATAAAAATGTAGCGTTTTGCACAAATGTGCTCACTATCACAGCAGTAAACTGGTACTAGGGTGAATTGCCCTAAAGTGGGACACTGTCTAATCTGGGACACCTAATGAAACTATGGGTTAGCCAAAGCTGTTGTGTCATGTGATCAACAACACATGACCTCTCAAATGTTCAGTCATATATGAGGGTGGAGCAATCTTCAAAAATTCAACTTGTGTGAAGACCACCCAAAGGTCAGTGACATAGTATAAATTATTTTTAAACAAAACAATCCTGCTAATTTTTGGCCCTTATGTGCTTAGGAAATGTTTGTCCATCAAAACATAGTATCACTTTGTATGTTTAGACTACATTATTTTATATTTTTATTAGGGATGCACCGATATGAACATTTTGGGCCGATACCGATAACCGATAATTCTTATATGAAAGCCGATAACCGATATATTGGCCGATAAATCTAAATCAGAATTTTCATATAATTTTTGAGAGCCTGATTACAAAAAAGTCTCACCATTAAAAGCCACGTCTCAATCACACAATTATAATGAGGCTGATACCGATAACTGTCCCACATTAGGAACACAACTGTCCCACATTAGGAACACAACTGTCCCACATTAGGAACACAACTGTCCCACATTAGGGACACAACTGTCCCACATTAGGAACACAACTGTCCCACATTAGAATACAACTGTCCCACATTAGAATACAACTGTCCCACATTAGAACACAACTGTCCCTCATTAGAACACAACTGTCCCACATTAGAACACAACTGTCCCTCATTAGAACACAACTGTCCCACATTAGAACACAACTGTCCCACATTAGAACACAACTGTCCCTCATTAGAACACAACTGTCCCACATTAGAACACAACTGTCCCTCATTAGAACACAACTGTCCCACATTAGAATACAACTGTCCCACATTAGAACACAACTGTCCCTCATTAGGAACACAACTGTCCCTCATTAGGAACACAACTGTCCCTCATTAGAACACAACTGTCCCACATTAGAACACAACTGTCCCTCATTAGAACACAACTGTCCCACATTAGAACACAACTGTCCCTCATTAGAAAACAACTGTCCCACATTAGAATACAACTGTCCCACATTAGAACACAACTGTCCCTCATTAGAACACAACTGTCCCACATTAGAACACAACTGTCCCACATTAGGAACACAACTGTCCCACATTAGGAACACAACTGTCCCACATTAGGGACACAACTGTCCCACATTAGGAACACAACTGTCCCACATTAGGAACACAACTGTCCCACATTAGAATACAACTGTCCCACATTAGGAACACAACTGTCCCACATTAGGTAAACAACTGTCCCACATAAGGTACACAACTGTCCCACATTAGGGACACAACTGTCCCACATTAGAACACAACTGTCCCACATTAGGAACACAACTGTCCCACATTAGAACACAACTGTCCCACATTAGAATACAACTGTCCCACATTAGGAACACAACTGTCCCACATTAGAACACAACTGTCCCACATTAGGAACACAACTGTCCCACATTAGAACACAACTGTCCCACATTAGGAACACAACTGTCCCACGTTAGAACACAACTGTCCCACATTAGGAACACAACTGTCCCACATTAGAACACAACTGTCCCACATTAGAACACAACTGTCCCACATTAGGAACACAACTGTCCCACATTAGGAACACAACTGTCCCACATTAGAACACAACTGTCCCACATTAGAACACAACTGTCCCACATTAGGAACACAACTGTCCCACATTAGGGACACAACTGTCCCACATTAGGAACACAACTGTCCCACATTAGAACACAACTGTCCCACATTAGGAACACAACTGTCCCACATTAGAACACAACTGTCCCACATTAGAACACAACTGTCCCACATTAGAACACAACTGTCCCACATTAGGAACACAACTGTCCCACATTAGGAACACAACTGTCCCACATTATAACACAACTGTCCCACATTAGGAACACAACTGTCCCACATTAGAACACAACTGTCCCACATTAGAACACAACTGTCCCACATTAGAACACAACTGTCCCACATTAGGAACACAACTGTCCCACATTAGAACACAACTGTCCCACATTAGGGACACAACTGTCCCACATTAGGAACACAACTGTCCCACATTATAACACAACTGTCCCACATTAGGGACACAACTGTCCCACATTAGGAACACAACTGTCCCACATTAGGGACACAACTGTCCCACATTAGGAACACAACTGTCCCACATTATAACACAACTGTCCCACATTAGGAACACAACTGTCCCACATTAGAACACAACTGTCCCACATTAGAACACAACTGTCCCACATTAGAACACAACTGTCCCACATTAGGAACACAACTGTCCCACATTAGAACACAACTGTCCCACATTAGGAACACAACTGTCGCACATTAGAACACAACTGTCCCACATTAGAACACAACTGTCCCACATTGGGAACACAACTGTCCCACATTAGGAACACAACTGTCCCACATTAGAACACAACTGTCCCACATTAGGAACACAACTGTCCCACATTAGGAACACAACTGTCCCACATTAGAACACAACTGTCACACATTAGAACACAACTGTCACACATTAGAACACAACTGTCACACATTAGGAACACAACTGTCCCACATTAGGAACACAACTGTCGCACATTAGGAACACAACTGTCCCACATTAGGACACAACTGTCCCACATTAGGAACACAACTGTCCCACATTAGGTACACAACTGTCCCACATTAGGAACACAACTGTCCCACATTAGAACACAACTGTCCCACATTAGAACACAACTGTCCCACATTAGAACACAACTGTCCCACATTAGGAACACAACTGTCCCACATTAGAACACAACTGTCCCACATTAGGAACACAACTGTCCCACATTAGAACACAACTGTCCCACATTAGAACACAACTGTCCCACATTAGAACACAACTGTCCCACATTAGGAACACAACTGTCCCACATTAGAACACAACTGTCCCACATTAGAACACAACTGTCCCACATTAGAACACAACTGTCCCACATTAGGAACACAACTGTCCCACATTAGGAACACAACTGTCCCACATTAGGAACACAACTGTCCCACATTAGAACACAACTGTCCCACATTAGAACACAACTGTCCCACATTAGGAACACAACTGTCCCACATTAGAACACAACTGTCCCACATTAGAACACAACTGTCCCACATTAGGAACACAACTGTCCCACATTAGAACACAACTGTCCCACATTAGAACACAACTGTCCCACATTAGAACACAACTGTCCCACATTAGAACACAACTGTCCCACATTAGGAACACAACTGTCCCACATTAGGAACACAACTGTCCCACATTAGGAACACAACTGTCCCACATTAGAACACAACTGTCCCACATTAGAACACAACTGTCCCACATTAGAACACAACTGTCCCACATTAGAACACAACTGTCCCACATTAGAACACAACTGTCCCACATTAGAACACAACTGTCCCACATTAGAACACAACTGTCCCACATTAGAACACAACTGTCCCACATTAGGGACACAACTGTCCCACATTAGGAACACAACTGTCCCACATTAGGGACACAACTGTCCCACATTAGGAACACAACTGTCCCACATTAGAACACAACTGTCCCACATTAGGACACAACTGTCCCAAATTAGGACACAACTGTCCCACATTAGGAACACAACTGTCCCACATTAGAACACAACTGTCCCACATTAGGAACACAACTGTCCCACATTAGGGACACAACTGTCCCACATTAGGAACACAACTGTCCCACATTAGGGACACAACTGTCCCACATTAGGAACACAACTGTCCCTCATTAGAACACAACTGTCCCACATTAGGAACACAACTGTCCCACATTAGAACACAACTGTCCCACATTAGAACACAACTGTCCCACATTAGGAACACAACTGTCCCACATTAGAACACAACTGTCCCACATTAGAACACAACTGTCCCTCATTAGAACACAACTGTCCCACATTAGGAACACAACTGTCCCACATTAGGAACACAACTGTCCCTCATTAGAACACAACTGTCCCACATTAGGAACACAACTGTCCCACATTAGAACACAACTGTCCCACATTAGAACACAACTGTCCCACATTAGGAACACAACTGTCCCACATTAGAACACAACTGTCCCACATTAGGAACACAACTGTCCCACATTAGAACACAACTGTCCCACATTAGAACACAACTGTCCCACATTAGGAACACAACTGTCCCACATTAGAACACAACTGTCCCACATTAGGAACACAACTGTCCCTCATTAGAACACAACTGTCCCACATTAGGAACACAACTGTCCCACATTAGAACACAACTGTCCCACATTAGGAACACAACTGTCCCACATTAGGAACACAACTGTCCCACATTAGAACACAACTGTCCCACATTAGGGACACAACTGTCCCACATTAGGAACACAACTGTCCCACATTAGGGACACAACTGTCCCACATTAGGAACACAACTGTCCCACATTAGAACACAACTGTCCCACATTAGGACACAACTGTCCCAAATTAGGACACAACTGTCCCACATTAGGAACACAACTGTCCCACATTAGAACACAACTGTCCCACATTAGGAACACAACTGTCCCACATTAGGGACACAACTGTCCCACATTAGGAACACAACTGTCCCACATTAGGGACACAACTGTCCCACATTAGGAACACAACTGTCCCTCATTAGAACACAACTGTCCCACATTAGGAACACAACTGTCCCACATTAGAACACAACTGTCCCACATTAGAACACAACTGTCCCACATTAGGAACACAACTGTCCCACATTAGAACACAACTGTCCCACATTAGAACACAACTGTCCCTCATTAGAACACAACTGTCCCACATTAGGAACACAACTGTCCCACATTAGGAACACAACTGTCCCTCATTAGAACACAACTGTCCCACATTAGGAACACAACTGTCCCACATTAGAACACAACTGTCCCACATTAGAACACAACTGTCCCACATTAGGAACACAACTGTCCCACATTAGAACACAACTGTCCCACATTAGGAACACAACTGTCCCACATTAGGAACACAACTGTCCCACATTAGGAACACAACTGTCCCACATTACGCCTTGAACTACACTAATATGTCTATCATTTCTTTTATGAATGTGTTTTCGACATTTTCTCTTTTAATTTGATTAGGGGTTTTCCAATATTTCACAGAAGTCTGAAATGCAAAAAATGCCCCATAATAGGGCAATTCACCCTATATGTCTACAAAATGAAGAGGATCTTATTTGCATCAATGGGCTCTATGCACGGCGGTATTTCCGGTGAAGGTCAAGGATGCTCGATAACTTCCGCCGATCATAGAGTCCAATGCAATACTGAGAATGTATATTGAATTGTATACTCCATGGTTATACTAAAGAAGCGTTAGTCACAAAAACTGACAAAACAGACACACCTCGTTGTGTTTATGCTTCTTTTTAAAATTATATTAAATAAACATAACTATATATAAAATTACATCTAAACGTATGAAAGTTTCGTTTCAAAGACGGGAGGACAGTAAATTTGGAAGACTCTGCCATAATCCCGTTTTCCTCGGTTTTCCTCCGCTTTAAATCTCCCCAACCGGAAACGCAAGAGCATCCTTGCGTCAAATGCGGAACTTATGCGTGCATATAGCCTATTCAACTTTATCACCAAAACAGAAGATAATCCATATAGTGCATGAACATGACAGCTTTGTAAACCCAAGACAACAGACAGAAGAAAGATCTTGACTAAACACTGAGTGTGTGTGTGTGTGTGTGTGTGAGTGAGTGTGAGTATGTGTGTGTGTATATCATGTTTCTTTGCCTGATGCATTCCTTTTACATTGTATATTAGAAAAATAAATTCTTAAAACATTAATATTATTATTATTTTCCATCAGAAGCAACAGACCAAATATGTCTAAATTCACAAGTATTTAAACCAGCAAAATACACGAAATACAAAACAGACAGTAAATAATCCTCCTCACACACTGTTGAGTCTTCTGCGCAGCCGCACGAGGGCGCTCGCGTGATGATGACATGCGCTCGAGACGAGGATATATTTCCCTCATCCAGGAGTCACACACACACACACACACACACACACGGACATCATCACATCCATAACCTCTGAGAACTAGATCAGCTGTCAGACATTCACTGGACTCCCGAGCGTATGATTCTTCTGCAGTGTCAAGGTGAGTGAACGCGCATCATCATCATCATCATCATCATCCTCGCGAACGTTAATGTGTCACATCTATAGCTATATGTATCGTTATTGACTATCACTATAAAAGCGCTAAATTATGCGGTCTTATCTAACCCTCAAACTCAACATAGCCTACACCTTTAAGAAACTAACGACCTGTTTGTCATTTAATATCTTTATACCGGGAGAATTACTGTTGTGTTTGACATCGACAAGATTGTGACGTAAGCTCGTAATGCGGAAACGTTGAAATAAATAATATATATATATGTCAAACACAACAGGGGATTATTTTATGTCTTTTTTTGTATTTCTTTTATTTTGCTAGTTTATATATGTTGTTTTGTCTCTCAACATTTCTTTAGGAAATTGATCTGGAAACGGGATAATAACCATGTCACTGTATCCATCTCTAGAAGACATGAAGGTGGATAAATTCCTGCAGGTTGGTCACACATGTATATGTTAATTTATAAAAACCTTATATAATAGCAGGGCTATAATATCATTTCTAGAATATGTTTTTCCCGTAGGCACAGAACAGCCCGTATGCGAGCCCATCAAAAGCTTTGGCTCTTCCTGAACCTTCCCAAACCCAGAATGAGCCGAAAGCTGAAGAGATCGGTGAGAATACTGTATATATGAAGAATACTGTATATGTAATACTGCATGATTACATAATCTGTGATGATGTAGACTAGAGACTTAAAGCTGAGCTTCAGTGGGTTATTGTGTTTTCAGTCTTCAACCATTAGGAAATATCAGGGAACTTTTTAACTCATATTTTCAGGCCTGGAAAAGTAAATAAAATCATGAAAAAAAAAAAAAAAAAAAAATTAGACTGCTCTAAAATATCGCATTGGCAAAATTAGACTAGCCTGGAATTATTGATCTGGTTCCCTATTGCAGTTCTATGATTGATTAAATCATCAGATCTTCCTCACGTGTTTCTGCTCTCTGTCTCTGTCTTCAGGAGCTTCTGGAAGTTTATACCCGGATCTGAATGAGTTTATGGGTCTAAATCTCAATGCAGACGCTTTACAAACTCTTTCCTCTTCAGTCACTGACCAGACCAGTGCGGTGAGTGTGTGTGTGTGTGTGTGTGTGTGTGTGTGTACTTTCTCAGAGCTTCAGGTCAGTACATCTACCTTGGGTTGTTTGGTCGAGTGTATAGTGTAAATGCAGATATCAGATATGGGTCACTTTTTAAAGAAGATCAGATATAGAAAATCAGATATAGTCAACAAATCAAGACCTGCAGTGCAAATAAGGCCTTAATGTGGTCAGCTCGTTTATAGTCACTTTAAATATGATGTTTGACTCGAATAAAACCAGTTCAATCTATTCAGACACGCTGCTGTGAACATGTAAGATCTGCATGAATAGACACACACTGGAGTAGATCTGGGGAGGGGGAGGGGCTCAAGCGATCTCATTGGCTGCAGGATCAGCAGAGGCCAATCAGCTTGTGCCGTGTGGTGATTGGCAGGTGGAGCTGGGGAGGGGGAGGGGCTCAGAGGAGCTCAAACAGTCAACCAGACTATTTAAATGAGGAGCAAGCGATCTCATTGGCTGCAGGATCAGCAGAGGCCAATCAGCTTGTGTCATGCGGTAATGATGTGATTGCATGTAAAGGACGCCCTCTAGTGTTTCATGACTGAACTGGTGATAGATGTTACCACACAAAGTATATTTTAGGTCATTGGACAAAATAATTTTGCTGTATAGTACTAATATACAACCCAATGCCTTTTTTAGGCTCTCAGTGTCTGCACATCTGGATCGAGCTGGACGGAAGCTCCTGTAACAGGAAGTGACACGGCGATCTGGACGGCGGCTCCTGTAACAGGAAGTGACCTGGGCGTGAAGAGGGCGGAGATTCGGCAGGGCGTTCGGGAGCTTGTTCTGTGCAAAGACATGGATGGGAAGATCGGCCTCCGCCTCAAAGCCATAGATAATGTATTTCTTTGACTCTTACATTTGATTTAACATAATTCATCAATCTTGATTATCTTATTACATTTAATCATTTAGCATTATTCATCATTAATCATCTCATTTTCGAAGTGTTCATTAGCTATGTTTCCACCCACCTTCTTTAATGCTCATTTTGTTATTTCACATAAAAATTTGGCTGCTTGTAAAAACTGCATGAACCTATGGCGAAACAGCGTGACTGCGCGAGCCAATCAGGGCCCAGAGCCCGCCAGAAGGGGCGGGGCATCTGCCAATAAATAGGATTCAGCTTTAAATGACTGAAGCGAAGAACGGCGAGTCGTGTTCGTCATAGCACGGCCGTCTACGCAATACTCGTTCGCTTATCTCAGGGAACCGAGGTTATGTTCGTAACCGAGTCAGTTCCTTTCGAACGGTCAGTCGTATTGCGTCTGCTAGACGCGATGGGGAACCAATCCAATCACGCCGTGCTATGTTCAAGCAGAACGACATGTTTTATGACCCGAGCCTGGGACGCCTGGACAAGGGTCTCATGGGCAGAGGGCTAATGGGGCAATAGCGGCCTGAGGGGGTTCAGTAGGGTCAGAACCCTTAAGAATAATGCTGGGCTGGGCTCGCACAGAGGCCGGCTCCAACTACACGGAAAGGATATGCGCCTGCAACGCTGGGACTTCCAAGTTATAAAATCCGGAGGACTTCCGGAGGACCAGCCGGCCGCCGCGCATATATCGCCGATAGACACCCCACTGGACCTTGCCCAGGAGGAAGCCATGCCTCTGGTGGAGTGTGCTCTGATGCCTATGGGGCATTGCAGGCCCGTAGAAGCGTAGGCTAGAGCGATAGCATCCACCAGCCAACTTGATAGTCTTTGCTTCATGACCGGAAGCCCTTTGGTGTGGCCACCGAAGGCTACGAAGGGTTGCTCCGACTGTCTGTACTGGGCTGAGCGCTCTAAATATGCTCTCAGGGCCCGAGCCGGGCAGAGCAGGTGTAAATGTTGCTCATCTTCCGTCGTGGGAAGAGCAGAAAGCTAAATTACTTGTGCTTTGAACAGAGTTGAAAGCACTTTGGGGACATAGCCATGCCTTGGCTTGAGGATGACTTTAGAGTCGCCTGGTCCAAACTCAAGGCAGGAAGCGCTAACAGAGAGTGCGTGGAGGTCCCCTATTGGCCCTGTCCCTAATGGCACACTCCGGTGACGTCATGTAGTGCAGACCTATAGGGCCCTTAGCGCGAGTCCGTGAGGGCGCATTAAAGCCACACCATGCAGAAATTGTGTTTTTGTCAAACAGCGACCCCTATAGTCGCTGTGGAATACTTGCACTGTCGTAAATAGCTAGCTAGACATATGTGGAAATTATTGGACTGGTCTAATTATCAACAATGGATGAATGAACACCATCGTAAAAAAATGACATACTACAAGCAAGCGCAACAACATAGAACACAAACAAGTTTAGAAATAAGAGATTTATTTACTAGTCCATCAACAAGATAGCCAGGTGGTCAGCATCGCTGTTGCATCCAGCTGCTTTTTAGCTCGGGCCAACTAGTGAAAGCCCGACCGAGTGGGACTGTCACAACTCTGAAGGAAATAGTCAAAGGATTCAGTTGCGAGTAAACAGTAATTTAATGAGCACAATAGTAGATAGCCGTGTGGGTCAAAATGGAAGCAGGCAGAAGAAGACTCAGGCTCGGAAAAACAGGGACGCAGTGGGCAGACACATATGCAGGAACAGGTAGAAATTCCTCCGGGAAAATCTCAGGAAACCACTGCATGGGTACAGGAGTGGAATGCAGGAGAACACGGTGAGTAGAACCCTGGTAGCCTCAACTACCATCTGACATAGACAGGACGGGGTAACAAACAATATATAGGACATCCTCATTCAAAACAGCTGGCGCTGATCAGCTCATCAGCCGCGCCAGGGAATCAGGGACTCTTTTCCAGTTCCTCACGCGGTCAGATTCTTTTTTCCTTTTCCTAGTCTCTTCCGACCGTGTTTTCTTTGCTTTTTTCATCGTCGAGTATCACGTCTGAAATGCACGCAAGTGTCTTCGTGCTTCATGTTGTTGTTGATGTGTGTAACGTCGTTGCCGTAAAGCATGTCGTTATTCTCGCGAGATTTGTCGGGGGCGCTCCTCTCAAACTTGCATTGCTGGTTTTTACAGCGGCGTCCCCCCCAAGCTTTACTACCAGGATGATTCGCCCTACTGTGAGTTTGTTTACCACCGAAATTACTTTGAAGCTGTTATATTAAGGTACAATTCTTGCATAGTGTGCCTTTAAGAGGTATTTTTGGGACAGACTCGATCGTCATGCCGGAAACAGGAAGACGGTCTGGTTGTTGTTATGGACAGGAGCTGCAGGTTCGGGGAAATATGCGGCCTATTGCTGTTGTGTTTACATATGACTCAGTAAAGCCCTGACATTCTCTTCTATTTATTTAATGAATCATAATGCGATCGTATTATTTAGCTCGCTATTATTAGCCTATGTTTGAGACATTAACCACTGGTCGATGATCATAATGTTTGTTTAAACTTATCATAAAAACCGTAATGATAATTACACTTAAATATTTTCTTCTCAGCCGTGTTAACAATTGTCCGTGAGCGAAATCTCCTCCCATCCGTTGTCTGATTGGCCTTTCGCAAGGATTCCTGGGTAGTTAAAGTGCGTGGAGCCTGCATCTATGTGGGCTTCGCTGAAGACCGCTTCAGGGGTACACAGGGGGCGCTGCTGAGCACACTTCAGAGCGTTAACATGCTAAATGGGACGGCCTACGGACTCGGCGAGCACGCGCAATTTAAGTCCACGAGACCGAAAGTCCGCATGAAGTGCGCCATTTGGGACAGGGCCATTCACTTGAGCGATGCTTAGGCTAGCATTAGCGCAGTCTTAAGCATGAGACGTTTTAATTCGGCCGATTGTAGCGGCTTGAATGGAGGCCCTTTGCGGGCTCTGAGGACCGTTGATAGGTCCCAGTTGGGTACTACTATAGCGAACAATCATGTCGCTTTTCCCTAACGATGGCCGGCCACTGGGGTATGGGGACCTCCACGTAGACTTTGAGCGTGGATAGGGTGGGACCCACATCCAGTAGCTCTTGAAGAAATGAAAGTACCAGCGGTTCTCCACACGATGGAGGGTCTTGAGGTTGAGAACCAGCTGGAGAAGATAAACCACTTAATGGCATAGAGGCTTCTTGTGGACCAATGGTGTTTAGGACTCTCGCTGGGAGGAACGTAGACTTTCATCGAGGGAAAAACGCCGCACCCATGCACTTCTTAAACCCCTTCAAACGCGAACCTCAAGCATGATCTGTGATGGGGGGCAATCTGGATATAAAAAACAAACTGTGATTTTAATAACGTATTAGTAAATGTTGAAATTAACATCAACTAAGATTAATAAAAGCTGAAGAAGTGCAGTTCATTCTTAGCTCATCTTAACTAAGGTAGTTAACTAATGAACCTTATTGTAAAGTGTTACCGCTCTTAAAGTGTAGGGGAATCTCTGATTGACGCTTCCCGATGTGTGTGTGTGTGTGTGTGTGTGTGTGTTCAGGGTGTGTTTGTGCAGTTGGTGCAGGCGAACACTGCAGCAGCGTTGGCAGGGCTTCGCTTCGGTGATCAGATTCTGCAGATCAATGGCAAATCCTGCGCTGGCTGGAGCAGCGATAATGCACATAAAGTGCTGAAGAACGCCAACCCTGAGAGGATTAGTCTGGCTGTGCGGGACAGGTACACACACACACACACACACACACACGCCATACGTAGAGCATCTGCAGGTTTCAAATACTCAATGCTGTTTTATTAATGAGGATCAGGTTGTTATGACTGAATAATTCATGAGGAGAACAGAAACAGGAGGGTGTGTTGTGTAGTCTTAGCCTTAGCGATATCCAGCTGTGCGAAACATCGTTATAAACCTCAAACTGTCACACAGCATGTCATATAAATATAAACCCAAGCCGCAATCCCCAAGGTCTGAGCAGTTTGAGAAAGGGGAGGAAAAAATGTAAAGTGGTTTGTAAGAACGGACCAGTTGAGGCAAACGTACTCCGCTTCGGAGCTTTCTAATGGTCTTTTGCTGAAAGTGTCTACACCGGTGTCGGGGAAAGTTACTTTTAAAAGTAATGTGTTGCAATATTGTGTTACTCCCTAAAAAAGTAACTATTTGCGCTACTTAGTTCCTGTCACGGATCTGTTATGTTTGGGCTTTTCGTTTGTTTATCATCAGTCACATGTCTTCCTTTGTTTGAATTTCCCGCCATTCTTTAGTTACCATGGTTACAGTCATTGTTGGTTCATTGTTATCGGCTGTGTTTCATTAATTTACCGTGTCTCCCTGAGTATTTAGTTCCTGTGTTTTCAGTTCTGTTTGTCGGTTGTCGTTAACGCACGGTCTAGTTTGGTTAGTTATCTTTCTTTTAGTAAAGTCATTTGTGAATGCGTCATCTTCTTCTACATACACCACGCTTAGCCTCGATGACAGTTACGTTACGTATTCTCACCTGTGCTTGCTCGTTTTTTAATGACAGAACAGTTCTATCTTTGTCAAATGTTAAGGCCCTGTTTACAGCAGAAGTGAAATGAATAAGCCTCAAGGCCTGTTCACACCGGGACGAATTTCACGTGGGATATTCGCCGACGTTTAACGCCTCGAGACTAAACAAAGGGCGCCAGTGTGAGTGTGCACACCGACGCGGAAAACGGCACGCGTAAAAGCGTCATTTTTTTTAAAACGCCTCGGGTTCGTTTTTTTGTGTGCGCCGCGTCAAAAACTATCCGACCAATGAGATTGGCGCTTTTGCTCACGTGTCTGGAGCGTCTGAAGTTACAGTAAAACACAGCTTGGGGGCGCTCAAACACAAAGCGGTCTTGCCGAGCACACACACGTAGCGGCGAAGAAGATATACGCCAAGTAGCCTCTACACTGCCGAGGAGAAATAAGACGAGGAAGATGCGAGGCAAGATGAATGTAGAGCCGCTGGTCTCGTTGCTGTCGGAACATAAAGAACTATATTACAAACGCCTCAGCGACTACACAATAGGACTATTTCTGTTTACATTAAGCGCCATCTAATGTCAAGGAATGAATTTGCATGTTCACTCGGGTCAACGTCAGCGAAAATCGATTGGGTGTGAACACAAAAAACACGTTGAAAAACGCTGGTGAATAACGTGCGCCGATATTCGTCCCGGTGTGTACGGCCCTTAAAGGAGTAGTTCACTTTAAAAAAAACCTTTGCTGATAATTTACTCACCCCATGTCATCCAAGATATCCATGTCTTTCTTTCTTCAGTCGAAAAGAAATTAAGGTTTTTGATGAAAACATTCCAGGATTTTTCTCCATATAATGGACTTCAATGGTAGCCAAACGGTTTAAGGTCCAAAAGACAGTTTCAGTGCAAACTGTTCAAAGGGCTTTAAACGACACCAGACGATGAATAAGGGTCTTATCAAGCGAAACGATTGCTCATTTAAAAAAAAAAATAACAACGTTTAAGTTTTATAAGCTCACATGCCCGCCTTGCTCTGTTCTGTGTGACTCTCCTGTTCGAACTCGTTCATCAAAATGAACAAATCTTTTTCCGAGTCAATTCGTTCATTTCGGTCGTTAAATGAATCAAATGACTCGGAAAAATATTTGTTCATTTTGATGAACGAGTTCGAACAGGAGAGTCACACAGAACAGAGCAAGGCGGGCATGTGAGCTTATAAAACTTAAACGTTGTTATTTTTTTTTTTAAATGAGCAATCGTTTCGCTTGATAAGACCCTTATTCATCGTCTGGTGTCGTTTAAAGCCCTTTGAACAGTTTGCACTGAAACTGTCTTTTGGACCTTAAACCGTTTGGCTACCATTGAAGTCCATTATATGGAGAAAAATCCTGGAATGTTTTCATCAAAAACCTTAATTTCTTTTCGACTGAAGAAAGAAAGACATGGATATCTTGGATGACATGGGGGTGAGTAAATTATCAACAAAAGTTTTTTTTTAAAGTGAACTAATCCTTTCAGACTGAAGGAAACGCAGATTCACTCCTGTACAGTAGAGGGCGCCGCTGCTGCGGATCTGGATCGAGGAATAACAATAAAGTTATGAAAGTAATGAAACAAATGTGATGTTTATCTAAAGTCATGTTTGCTGATTCCTGTGGTTGAACTGAATCATCAAAGGTCAGGTCAAATACAAAACCTGTCATAATTTAAAGAAAACAAGTTGACAAAAAGATTGAATCTAATATTTAGTGATAGAGTACAATGTGGAAAACAACATTAAAAAAATTATGGGAAGTTATTATACTCTGGTTGAGTAAAGTCAGTACATTTTAGTCCAATGCAAAAACATTACAAGTGAAACTCGAAAGATTAGAATATGGTGCAAAAGTTCATTTATTTCAGTAATTCAACTTAAAAGGTGAAACTAATATATTATATAGACTCATTACATGCAAAGTGAGATATTTCAAGCCTTTATATGTTATAATGTTGATGATTATGGCTTACAGATATGAAAACCCCAAATTCAAAATTAGAATATTGTGAAAAGGTTTTCATATCTGTAAGCCATAATTATCAACATTATAACATATAAAGGCTTGAAATATCTCACTTTGCATGTAATGAGTCTATATAATATATTAGTTTCACCTTTTAAGTTGAATTACTGACATAAATGAACTTTTGCACCATATTCTAATCTTTCGAGGTTCCCTGTAACTAGCAAAACGACCCTAACACATCGTCAGGGCTATATATGAATGTGCATGCTGGTAGTGAGCTGATGAAGCAGTGTGTGAGCCGTCTGCAGGCCGCTGGAGCGGAGCGTTACCCTCCACAAGGACCTGAACGGCCAGCTGGGCTTCATCTTTAAGAAGGGTCGCATCAGCTCCATCGTCCAGGACAGTTCTGCGGCTCGCAACGGCCTGATGACGGACCACCAGATCTGCGAGATCAACGGCCAGAACATCATCGGACTCAAGGTAACCCGCCAGCTTCACCTCCGCCGCTTTCCTTTCTCCTCCGGCGGCGTGTAACATGTGATCTGAACTTTTATTAGGACTCCCAAATCATGGACATCCTTAATTCCAGCGGAGGCGTTGTCACGGTAACCGTGATGCCGGTGGTGATCTTCGAACACATGATGAAACGGTAAGAGGTTTCGTCCTGTAAAGCGCTGTGTCACGGCGAGTGTGTTCTTAATGTTGTTTCTCTTTCCCCCTGCAGGATGTCCAGCAATATTGTAAAGTCACTAATGGATCATTCTATCCCTGAGGTGTGAGACGCTTCGGATTGAACCGGACTCGCATTCGCCCAATCGTGTGGTTTTATAGTTACTGACAGGCAAAGAAATGAGATATTTGCATTTAAAAAGTGATAGTGCCCCAAAAATGACACGTTTTTTAATTATTTACTCACCTTTATGTTGTTCTAAACCTTAAAGCACAGTCATATATTGTGAATATTGTGTATATTCCACAGTGTGAATATTTTGAGCTCCATATGGGAGGTTTAGACATGAACGTGATTAAATGTTGACAAATGTTCATTTATAGGCGAGTTAACCTTTTAATTCTTCTCCTTCATCTTTAAATATTTTACGTTAAGCCTGAAATTCTGAATTATCATCGCCGATGCTGTAAATCAGTCATAATAATGCTGTTAAAATAATAATACTGTTCGAAAGCCATTAAAGAACTATGCAGTGCTGAAGACAGTTTTGTATGGACAACTTTATCTTGAAGAGATAGAAGTGCAGTAAATCTGTGTGCCCCTGTATATGCTGATGTGTTATTGTTCATATTTCTGTGTGGGTTTTGTACTTGAAACATCTAAATCCAGGTTTATGGTTTAAGAATAATGTATCACGTTTGCCCGTTAGGTGGCGCTGTTACCAAATGAATGTAGTGTGGTCAGTGTGAGGAGACAATAACACAGAGTTTGGTGTTAATATGTTTAAGTGTGTGAGTTACAGATTCAGATTCAGCTTGGGATCATATCAGGTTTGTTGATGCACTATTTGAAAATGAAGAAAGAGATTAAAGATGGCGGACAGCAATTTCAATATGGACCAGTTTAAAAATAAAGAAAAGAAAAAAAGACCAGTTTTATTAAAATAGGCTAAATTAACCAAACGCTATTAGTATTTGTATTCATTTTATTTTAATTTTACTAAACTTTTTTGGGTATTCAGGGCATGGTGCCGATGAACGATAACGTTGATGCATTCATAAAATACAGTATTGTACGACAAAATTAAAAATGGCCAATGCCCCAAATAATTGGGTTTTATGTTTTTTTTTTTTTAATCAGTTTTATGATTTTTGGGCAAACCAGGCAGAAGTTATAAGCAAAAATAGACCCTTTTATAGGCTTGCAATACTCGAAATTAAATGTGCGGAACTTTTTTATTTACATGTTCTTTACCGAATACGTTCACACGTTATTCAAGAATGCTTAAATAACTTTTTGTCAGCATGGTCTAAAAATGATGTGATCCGTTTCTGGTGAAAACGACGAGTTCAGAAAAAGTCGATTTTTCAGGAAATTTTAAATGACAGAAAATGACGTAGACTTAATGAGCAAATGAATCAAAAATGTTTGAATTTTGTTTAGGCCTTACGGTTCAAAAGTTATTAGCATAAATATGAGTGCAACATTTGTACAGTTGGTGGCGCTAGAGGGAGTGAGTTAGAGACTTCAGATTTGCTGTGATTAATGTACACTGTCCTCTATATCTGTGGCAAATTTCATCATTTGGAAAATAATAAGAACAATAGGTGGTGCTTGACTCCTTATCAATAAGTGTAATTATGAATTCTAGTACTTTAATATAACCCCTTGGCATAAATTCATACTTTTTAACTTGGCAAGGCATAAAATCACGTGTGCATGACCAACATACAAGACATTAAGAACACAACACTGTTATTCTCTATTTAGATAATAGCAGCAGTATATTGAAAACAAGTATGAAATTAATGTATTAAATACTTTAAAACTGATAAAAATTATTCAAAGAAAACGATTATCATCAAAATATTTAAAACTGAAAGAAAAAAACAATAAATGTGAATTCTGTAAAAATGAACCAGAAACATAATATTCCCACATTTTCTGTAATCTTGTTAAAAAAAAATCTCAGAATCAGAAAACTGATTTGAATCTTTCCCTTAAAAAACAACAACAACATTTTACTGTTCTTTCAATACAACGATGTCAATCTTATACATTTCTTAATTATTTTCGTGAGATTCTTTCTCCTCAATGTGAAAAAGAAACCAAACTTTGAATTTTTCTGATAGAATTACAGTGTAATGTGTGAAAATGCTGAAGATTTGGCGAAACTCATGGATGAGGAAGAGGAACAGTAGGTGGCGGAGTGTGTGTGTGCTGGGAAAACACCAGTTCTCCAAAGAAGAAGAAGAAGAGGAGGAAGAAGAAGAAGAGGAAGGAGGAGGAGGAAGAAACGATCCTTTGGTCATGCAGAACTGAAACTCTTCAAACTCTCTTATCATGAAGAAGAAGAAAGCGGGTCGCAGTCTGGCCAGAAAAGGTAACGTTACTCCGGATCTCGCTTCACACACACACACACACACGCTTTCTTTATGCGGAGCTCAAATACATGCTTTTCATATGCAGTATTATTATTAATATCAGAACAGGCGTGTTATCTCGCAGTGACAGTGTTTTGATCGAGAACGGGTGGATTCAATGATAGAGGCTGCAAAGATTGAAAGCATTAATACACACTCTGCCACTGAAGTGCAGAAAGATCTCAGTATTGCTGCAATATCAAAGAGTTATTAGAGAGAGAGCAGTTTAACTCTTTAAACAAAGAATAGACCCACTGCTTTTAAACAAACAAACAAAAACGTTATTATTAGCTTCATTTGAATGTGCGTACGTTTAATAAAAACGCAACATTTTGAGCAAAAAGCTGAGAAAATGGCATTTTGTCAGAGACCGTGTGTATCGGATTCACTACGAGGATCACAACACACAGATGAAGTAGATCGAGGTTTTTTAGTCAAAAAGACATGCATTACTGTTAATAAGCGTAATATTTCTCAAAGTTTTTGCAGTGATTTCCCTGATTTAAACATAAATAGGGCTTTTCACACTTGAAATAGTTAAACCTGGGTCATTCTAAACCCTGGGTAAATAGAATCTTGGGTTAACGTTCTTATTTGCATATTTGCGGTGTCAGTGTCATTGATTGGATGAAGGCAGCACGTGACCTGTTTACATTAACCTGAAGCATTGCGCGTCCTTGTATTACCAATATCGAGTTTATACTGAATGGGCTTTTTGGACTATAAAAGTCAAAATTACTTCATTAAAATGGTTGCGTTTTCTGTCAGCATTTGACATGTTTCCTCCTCAAACGCTGAAACTACTGTTACAGTGTTTCTGTGACTGTCAAAAGTACGTCAATATGAGGCACGCGATTGGCTGTCGGTTGCTAAGGATCTAGTCATAACATTCTAATATCACTTCCTTTCACACTGTACAAGTTTGGCGCCGCAATGCGAAGTTAACACTAATAAAGCCTTGAGGGGATTTTCACACTGCGCTTGCTTAACCCTGGGTTATCTGCGCTCTAAACCCCGCTTTAACCCTGGGTAAAGGAGCGTTTCACACTAGTAATTTAAAAGTAGGGTTAGCACTGCTTTTACCCGGGGTTATGAAACCCTGCCTCAGATCAGGGTTAAACCAGGGATGCATGATGATATCGGTATCTGCCGATAAATTTTAATTTTATGTTATCGGTATCGGCCCAATAAGAAAATTTGGTTGAAGAAAATAAAGCTGATCAATAATGTATTATGTCCTTCAGCTGAGACGCTTCAGATGCACACTGTTCAACATGATGGTTTTGAGTTGCTTAAATTATGATTGGAAACACTTCAAAAAAGGAAAATACAGTCAAGTGCTGTGGTCATATCGGCTACATAAAACTATAATGAGAACATTATAATTGTGTGTTTGGGACGTGGCTTTTAATGGTGAGACTTGTGTTTGTAATCAGGCTCTCAAAAGAAAAATTTAGATTTATCGGCCAATATATCGGTTATCGGCTTTCAAATATAAAGAATTATCGGTATCGACCCGAAATGTTCATATCGCTGCATCTCTAGTTAACACTGCTGTTACTGTGTTAAACCCGCATTGTGGTGACAAAGCCAAACTAGTACAGTGTGAAAAAACGCGGTGTTCGTAAGTTACAGCTAACAGTTCAGCAACAGACAACCAATCGCGTACTCATATTTACGTTCTTTGGACAGTCACGTAAACGCTTTGTATAATAAACAGTTAATTCAGCATTTGGGAGTAAACATGTCAAATGCTGACAGAAAACGCAACAATTTGAGTGAATAAATTCTTACTTTTATAGTCCAGAAAGCCCTTTAATTCTAAACTCGACAGTACAGACGGTAATACGAGGACGCGCACCGCTTGAGGTTTTATGTAAACCGGTCTGTGTTCATTCAACCAACGACACTGACGCCTCAAATACGCAAATAAGAACATTAACCCATGGTTTAGGAATCAGTGTGAAAACATCAGTTTATGAATACCCAGGATTAGTTAACCCCGAGCAGCGTGAAGAAAACCCGGGGTTAAGAATGACCCGGGGTTAAGAATGACCCTGGGTTAAAAATGACCCGGGGCTAAGAATGGCCCGGGGTTAAGAATGACCCGGGGTTAAAGTAACACTATGTAGTTTTTCAACCTTCATAATATATTTCCAAGACCCTTGTGATGGTACATCGACTTAAAATAAGTTAAATGACACGTCTGCCATAGCCTGACGTGGTCTGTATCGCTTTTACTGGCACTATGTAACTTCGGGTTTCGGGTAGGAACCCGTGCACAAAAAGAACTACAAAATTCGACTGCTTTACGGCATACGTCTCTTCCCCCACCACTTCCTCAAATTGTCTGTGGCCATTGCAGACATCCCAAGTCTCCCGGGAGTCTCCTGCGTCTCCCTGATGCCCGCAAATTAGTTCAGATCTGCCGGAATCTAGAGCGCGCATGCAAGACAGAACATACTGCGCGCATAACGAGCATGGCAGAGAGAGAGAGAGCGAGAGACCTTGCGAGTGTGCCTCACGAAAGCTAGTCAACCCGCCCCCACCCCCGTCAACAATCCAGTCACCAAGATATACCTCCCTGAAATGACTTCTTGCAGGTTGGGATGTCTGCCATTGTTGATTCCAAAGCCGGTGCTGGATAAACAGCGAGCGTGCGCGTGCGACAGTCGGCTGCGGGAGGCTAAATTATTTACGACAGCAGTAATGGACAATTCTGCTTCCAACCTGTAGGGCGACCGCTGAGGAAAAATCACATGGTGTTGCTTTAAGAATGGCCCGGGGTTAAGAATGACCCGGGGTTAAGAATGGCCCTGGGTTAAGAATGGCCCGGGGCTAAGAATGACCTGGGGTTAAGAATGACCCGGGGCTAAGAATGGCCCGGGGTTAAGAATGACCCGGGGTTAAGAATGGCCCTGGGTTAAGAATGACCCGGGGTTAAGAATGGCCCGGGGTTAAGAATGGCCCGGGGTTAAGAATTGCCCGGGGTTAAGAATGGCCCGGGGTTAAGAATGGCCCGGGGTTAAGAATGGCCCGGGGTTAAGAATGGCCCGGGGTTAAGAATGGCCCGGGGTTAAGAATGGCCCGGGGTTAAGAATGGCCCGGGGTTAAGAATGACCCGGGGTTAAGAATGACCCGGGGTTAAGAATGACCCGGGGTTAAGAATGGCCCGGGGTTAAGAATGACCCGGGGTTAAGAATGACCCAAAAACATTTTTAAGCATCTTAATCCACTGTGCAGATCACATTATTTTATCACCTAAATATAAAATCTCACAAAATTTGCAATTTAGTCTGGTTTTGTTTTCGTTGTAAACACACGCGATATTAATGTTTTTTGACAACTTAAAACATACATAACAAATTGGTTTGAAAAACAATAAGAAAAACATTTCTTTTCTATAAATTTATCAATATTTATTTTATTTTAGTTACGTAGTTTTTTTATTATTATTATTTTAGGTGTGAAAACGTTCTAAATTTTTTCACTATTTTGAAAAGTTGCCGTTTTAAGTTCGCTGGAACAAGTTTCCACAGAATGCTGGGAAATTATGGGGTGAAACGTTGAGAGGCGGGCCTAGCGAAGGGTCAATTGTGTTAGTGTGTGTGTGTGTGTGTGTGTGTGTGTGTGTTTAGCTATAACTGTTGTCCCCATATGAGGTCCAAAAGAGGGTGTGTGTACAGCGGCACTAAAAATACCCAGGAGGCAGTGCATATATCGTGTTGCAGCTAAACCAGTGAGAAGTGCTTCATGTGAGCAGAAAAAAGCTTTGCTTTTCTTTTGCAGTTTTGTTTGCAAAAACTATAAACCCACAAGGATGGGAGAAACCAGTGTAGACGGAGACAAAACCACAGGTATAGTCCATGTTTGCTGGTGTGGTGTGAGCTAAATCTCGTACGGATAGTGTAGTTGTTGAACTGGTGTGAGCGTGAAGTCTAAAGTTCATCTCTTGTGTGTTTGTGTACTGAAAATTGAGCTTGTTTACTCCATTTGCAGTTCATACATGCCATCGAGTTTCGCTTGTAACAACTCCTGTGTTGTTTTTACTCATGAACTGATTTCATTTGATAATTGCTTGTGTTTGGACTGACTAATCATTGCGATACTAATTTTACCGACCCTGTCAATCTTCTCAGGGTAACGCCCACATGTATGTAGCCACGCCCCTTCCGGGTTTAGACTGAGAAACAGAGCCGGTTAGAGTATAAACACGGGTCTGTTAGTGCATTAACATACAGATGACCTTCCCAGTCGAGTGTAATACAATCCCTATGGCTTTTTTTAACCCTTTGTTGCTCGCCTGTGCGAGTGAACCATTCCCTGGAGCTTTTTCATTTAGTTTTTGTACCTCTTTTCAGGGTGTTACAGGTACTTTCAAAGAATAAGCCAGAAGATCTAGTATTACCAATTTTTAAAGCTGATAGAGCCAACGGGGGAACGAATAAACGTCAATATTATAGGGTTAGTTCACCCACAGAAGACAATTGTCACCATTTACTCGCCTCATGTCGTTCCAAACTTATAAAACTTTAGGTTTTCTGATGGCTGACAAAACTATGAGATGCGTCAAAATCAATCAAAAATCTCAGCCAATCAGAAGAGCGTGTGGGCGGAGTCTCTGTAAGCACACTGCAGTTCTACATATAAAAGGTGGTTACGGTGAATGAAAAGGTTATATAGAAAAAACACTTATTATTAGGGATGCATGATATATCGGTATCGGACGATAAATGTTCATTTTTAATGTTACCGATATCGGCCCGATAAGAACATTTGTCCGATATATTAAAGCTGATAATAGTGTATTATTTCCTTCTGAGACGCTTCAGATGCGCACTGTTCAACATGAGGGTTTGAGTTGCTTGAAATATGATTGGAAACACTTCAAAAAAGGAAAATACAGTTCAGTGCAACATGTGTGTCATATCGGCTACATAAACTATCATGAGAACATCATAATTGTGTGTTTGGGACGTGGCTTTTAATGGTGAGACTTTTGTTTTTGTAATCAGGCTTTAAAAATGTATATAAAATTTTGGATTTAGATTTATCGGCCAATATATCGGTTATCGGCTTTCAAATATAAAGAATTATCGGTTATCGGTATCGGCCAATTTTTTTTTATATCGGTGCATCCCTGCTTTGTGATCGTGTGTACTGTCTTAAATTAAGAAAGGCTGAAATGTTTTTGATCTGTTGTGAGAGTTTTGTAAAATTACCAACTTGAATTGTGAAAATAGTACCAAAGCAATTCAACTTCAAAATAATTTAAAGTATATTATATTGTATTTGTACTTTATTGTTGCTGTTTCGAACTTCGTCTCGGCCTGATTTTTTTTGGAACGACGTCACACCAGTTCGTTCTTCGATTACGCTTGAAGTATTTCTGAGCCTTTAGTTCATATTCAACTTGGAATGACAACTGACATACAGTAGTTTACACTATTACGTGTAGCATCTGATTGTGTGTGTGTGTGTGTGTGTGTCAGAGTCTCCGGTTGGGAACACCGTCACGAAGAGTGAGAAGAAGAGTGTGGGGAACTCGTTCTTCAGCTGGCTGCTGGTTCTGGCTCTTCTCGGCGCTTGGCTCTCTGTGGGAATCGTGTGGTTCGACCTCGCCGACTACAACAGTGTGGTTGGTAAGTACCTTTAAAAACATTTCTTCTTTATTTTTTTGAATACTTAGTCCCCCTAAAGTCGATCATTTTATCCCTTAAAACTCATCTTTGATCACCAAAATGACATATTTTTTTCTTGAAAAAGAATTCTTCACGCCTTAAAATATCTTGAATGTAACTCGACACCCTTGCCTCATTTAGTATCCTTTTCCTTTAGTGTGTGATTGTTTCTGTTTGTGTGTGTGTATAAGATCTCATAGTCTCCCACTAAAGGGATTTATTCAGTCTAACAGAGAAAACACTGATCCAGACCGGGCCTGAAACGCCAATATCACGTTGCAAACGTCCATGGCACAATGTGAAACATTAGCATAACGCCACTTGTGTAGAAAGAAGTGTTGTCGACGTGTGTTTGGATGCGAAAGCAAAATCTCTTGGTTTGGCCACCAGAAAATGGATGAAATTAGGAATCAGTGGTTATGATTTCTTCATAACGCTGCACAAGCCTGAAGTTATCTTGTGTACAGTGTTTAACAAGTGTTTTCTTCAATGACAGGTGCGCTTGGAAGAGTTTACGACGCTGACGGCGATGGAGACTTCGATGTAGAAGATGCCAAAGTTCTGTTGGGTGAGTGCGATTTACTTGTGTGTGTGTGTGTGTGTGTGTCTGTTTCCTCTTCATGTCTATTTAAGGTTCCTTCACATGTTTGAAGTTGCTTTCTATCTCACTCACACACACACACACACACACACACACACACACACACACACACACACACACACACACACACACACACACAGACACAGACACACACACACTCAGACACACACACACTCAGACACACACACACACTCTGACACACACACACACACACACACACAGACACACAGACACACACACAGACACACACACACACACACACACGGTCAGACACACACACACACACACACACACAGACACACACACAGACACACTCAGACACACACACACACACACACACACACACACACACACACAGACACACAGACACACACACAGACACACACACAGACACACACACACAGACACACACACACACACACACGCTCAGACACACACACACACACACACAGACACACACACACAGACACACTCAGACACACACACACACACAGACACACACACACACACACAGACACACAGACACACACACAGACACACAGACACACACACAGACACACACACACAGACACACACACACACACGCTCAGACACACACACACACACACACACACACACTCAGACACACACACACAGACACAGACACACACACACACGCTCAGACACACACACACACACACACACACACACTCAGACACACACACACACACACACACAGACACACACACAGACACACAGACACACACACAGACACACACACAGACACACACACACAGACACACACACACAGACACACACACACAGACACACACACACACACACACACGCTCAGACACACACACACACACACACACACACTCAGACACACACACACACACACACACACACACAGACACACACACACACAGACACACACACACACACAGACACACACAGACACACACACACAGACACACACACACACACACACACAGACACAGACACACACACACACAGACACACACACACACACACACACACACACACAGACACACACACACACACACACACACACACAGACACACACACACACACACACACTCACACACACACACAGACACACACACACTCACACACACACACAGACACAGATGTGAGATAAGGAACTGGTCTTACCATGAGCTCTTCCGCTGTTGGTCGTGATCTCGCAGAAGTGTCTGCTTTGAGGTTTCCTGTTATTTGATGTTGTTGTCATGAAATACCATGTAACTTCTTGGTTTTGTACTAGCGAGGTAAACATAAAAATGGTCAAATCTGTGAGTGTAATGCACATTTATGACAGGTACTTGTGAAGAACTTGGCTCATATACAGTGGTCAATAACTTTATCTGGACAATAATTTTATTCTAGATCTGCTGAACTTGAATCTTGAACTTGAACTTGAACTGTAAAGCCAAACACTGTTACTGTAATCTCCTGTTCTCACTGTAAAGCTGCTGTGGAACTCTATACTGTTAAAGCGCTGTAGAAATGAAGGAGACTCGACATCGCCAGCGCTCATTAATCCGTCTGCCTGTTTATGTGTATAACCTTCTCCTCTTCAGAGAACACTACTGTGGCGACTAAGGACAAAACCTTGAGAAAAAACCTTGAGCCGGAGGAACACAGTGTCCAAGCTCACCCCAAGAGCTCATGTAAAGATATAGTGTGGCTTTCCCGGACACTGCTGTCCTTCTGTGTGTGTGTGTGTGTTGTAGCGTGTCTATAATTGTATGTTGGGAGGTGTGTTGCTCGAGGTCATTAAAGAAGCACTCATCCTGACTTGGCTTTCGGCGCCCACGCTTGCCTGAAGTGTGTTCATCATGTCACACATTGGCACTTTCGGTTGATCTTATCAAGCGTGGTGTAAAGCATCAGTGTGTGGATCCCTGCATGTTGCAGTGTTGATATAGAGAAGCTTGTGTGTGTGATGTTGAAATGCAGTGTGTATCACATACTATACTAATACTGTGTTCATTAAGTACTCCTGTATTCTCAGTTAAAGAGCAGAATGTGTGTATCATGATCAAGATGTCGAATTAGTGCACACAAGAGAGAGATTTGAGGACGTCTGAAGTCATTCACTGTTTGTCTTTTTCAATGCAGATGAGAGACCGAAAGAAGCGGGGTTAAAAAATGACAGAGGTACTTCGCATGAGTTCTGGATTATTTATTTATTTATTTCATAGTTTAGGGTGTTTAAACTCGTACAGTCTTTAGGGATACTAATGTACACCTATCAATAGTTGACCCAAAAATGATAATTATATCATGATTTACTCATCCTCATGTTGTTCCAAAACCCATATGACTTCTGTGTAATATAGGATGCTTATTATATTTTTTATGGATGCATGTGTGTGTGTGTGTGTGTGTGTGTGTGTGTGTGTGTGCACACTATATGGACAAAAGTATTTACAGCAATTCTGAAAGAAAGAAAGTCGTTAATGTCAGGTCAGTGTTGAGCTAATGTCAGGGTTGACTTAGTTTCATTCAATAACTGTGTAAAGATCATCAAATATGAAATTATTTTATTCAGTTCTGTAGAAAACAGAAGCTGCGTTTCCATTGCCCTTCAAATTGCGCAAATTGAAATTGCGAATTGAAAATTTTGCAAAAACTCCCATATATTGCAAAACAGTTTTTACGCTCATATGAGGTGTTTTTTCAGGCAACTTGACACAGGAATATTTTGCAAAATTGCAGTGGAAACAGTTTTTTACAGGTCACCTGGTGTACGTAAAATCTATAATTCATTAATGCATGGATAACACACACTTCCACTGAAGTGGTCTACACTGCTCTATGAATCTCTTGTTTACATCGTGTCTGTACTTTGTCAGTTATAATGAGAGGATTCGCGAGCTTGCGTAACTCAGCACTGAACAAACTCCAGCGCTTTGAGCCGTGAGTGGATTTTAACTTAAACGCCTCTGATTGGCCATCGTGTCTCAAGAAATCAACAGATGTCTGTGATTGGCTGCATTGCTCAACGCTGCAAAAACACGTTCTCTCCTCGCGAATGCAAACACAAATGCGCTCTGGCGCGTTTGCAAAATCTGTTTGGCCGATATGCTGTTATTAGTTTAATCTTTAACTATCGGTTGATTAATCAGTTATCGGCCAGCGTGGGCTAACCGAGTTATAGCTATCGGTTGATTAATCAGTTATCGGCCAGCGTGGGCTAACCGAGCTATCGCTATCGGTTGATTAATCAGTTATCGGCCAGTTATCGCTATCGGTTGATTAATAAGTTATCGGCCAGCGTGGGCTAACCGAGCTATCGCTATCGGTTGATTAATCAGTTATCGGCCAGTTATCGCTATCGGTTGATTAATAAGTTATCGGCCAGCGTGGGCTAACCGAGTTATAGCTATCGGTTGATTAATCAGTTATCGGCCAGTTATCGCTATCGGTTGATTAATAAGTTATCGGCCAGCGTGGGCTAACCGAGCTATCGCTATCGGTTGATTAATCAGTTATCGGCCAGCGTGGGCTAACCGAGCTATTGCTATCGGTTGATTAATCAGTTATCGGCCAGCGTGGGCTAACCGAGTTATCGCTATCGGTTGATTAATCGGTTATCGGCCAGCGTGGGCTAACCGAGTAATCGCTATCGGTTGATTAATCAGTTATCGGCCAGCGTGGGCTAACCGAGCTATCGCTATCGGTTGATTAATCAGTTATCGGCCAGCATGGGCTAACCGAGCTATCGCTATCGGTTGATTAATCAGTTATCAGCCAGCGTGGGCTAACCGAGCTATCGCTATCGGTTGATTAATCAGTTGTCGGCCAGCGTGGGCTAACCGAGCTATCGCTATCGGTTGATTAATAAGTTATCGGCCAGCGTGGGCTAACCGAGCTATCGCTATCGGTTGATTAATCAGTTATCGGTCAGCGTGGGCTAACCGAGCTATCACTATCGGTTGATTAATAAGTTATCGCCAAGCGTGGGCTAACCGAGCTATCGCTATCGGTTGATTAATCAGTTATCGGCCAGCGTGGGCTAACCGAGCTATCGCTATCGGTTGATTAATCAGTTATCAGCCAGCGTGGGCTAACCGAGCTATCGCTATCGGTTGATTAATAAGTTATCGGCCAGCAGGGGCTAACCGAGCTATCGCTATCGGTTGATTAATAAGTTATCAGCCAGCGTGGGCTAACCGAGCAATCGCTATCGGTTGATTAATCAGTTATCGGCCAGCGTGGGCTAACCGAGCTATCGCTATCGGTTGATTAATCAGTTATCGGCCAGCGTGGGCTAACCGAGCTATCGCTATCGGTTGATTAATAAGTTATCGGCCAGCGTGGGCTAACCGAGCTATCGCTATCGGTTGATTAATCAGTTATCGGCCAGCGTGGGCTAACCGAGCTATCGCTATCGGTTGATTAATCAGTTATCGGCCAGCGTGGGCTAACCGAGCTATCGCTATCGGTTGAATAATCAGTTATCGGCCAGCGTGGGCTAACCGAGCTATCGCTATCGGTTGATTAATAAGTTATCGGCCAGCAGGGGCTAACCGAGCTATCGCTATCGGTTGATAAATCAGTTATCGGCCAGCGTGGGCTAACCGAGCTATCGGTTGATTAATCAGTTATCGGCCAGCGTGGGCTAACCGAGCTATCGCTTTCGGTTGATTAATCAGTTATCGGCCAGCGTGGGCTAACCGAGCTATCGCTATCGGTTGATTAATAAGTTATCGGCCAGCGTGGGCTAACCGAGCTATCGCTATCGGTTGATTAATCAGGTATCGGCCAGCGTGGGCTAACCGAGTTATCGCTATCGGTTGATTAATCAGTTATCGGCCAGCGTGGGCTAACCGAGTTATCGCTATCGGTTGATTAATCGTTATCGGCCAGAGTGGGCTAACCGAGTTATCGGTATCGGTTGATAAATCGGTTAAGGGTCAGCGTGGGCTAACCGAGTTATCGCTATCGCTATCATTTGATTAATCGGTTATCGGCCAGCGTGGGCTAACCGAGTTATCGCTATCGGTTGATTAATCGGTTATTGGCCAGCGTGGGCTAACCGAGTTATCGCTATCGGTTGATTAATCAGTTATCGGCCAGCGTGGGCTAACCGAGCTATCGCTATCGGTTGATTAATCAGTTATCGGCCAGCATGGGCTAACCGAGCTATCGCTATCGGTTGATTAATCAGTTATCAGCCAGCGTGGGCTAACCGAGCTATCGCTATCGGTTGATTAATCAGTTATCGGCCAGCGTGGGCTAACCGAGCTATCGCTATCGGTTGATTAATCAGTTATCGGCCAGCGTGGGCTAACCGAGCTATCGCTATCGGTTGATTAATCAGTTATCGGCCAGCGTGGGCTAACCGAGCTATCGCTATCGGTTGATTAATCAGTTATCGGCCAGCGTGGGCTAACCGAGCTATCGCTATCGGTTGACCTCTAGCTGTTTTAGTGGAGCATGTGTTCTCAAACTTTGCCACATTTACACGTCTTCGTTCGAAGCAGAAGTGCAGGTTGTCATTCACTGTTTGTCCTTCTTTCAATGCAGATGAGAGACCGAAAGAAGTGGGGTTTAGAAATGACAGAGGTACTTCGCATGAGTTCTGGTGTTACTGCACAATACACTTGCTTCAGTGCGGCTTTTTGATGGCATGGTTTAATCGAAAAATCTGTTGTTTCTGTTGTTCTGGTTTGTTTATTTATTTATTTCGTAGTTTAGGGTGTTTAAACTCTTTAAACTCGTACAGTCTTTAGGGATACTAATGTACACTTAACAATAGTTGACCCCAAAATGATAATTAAATCATGATTTACTCATCCTCATGTTGTTCCAAAACACATATGACTTCTGTGTACATATGATGCTTATTATATTTTTTATGGATGCATGTGTGTATGTGTGTGTACACTATATGGACCAAAGTATTGGGACACACCTTCAATCAGACCTATCGCCATAAGTATATAAGCATCTAGCCATGCAGTCTGCAAAATTACAACTGCAATAAATAATGTTAAGAGATAAATTTTTTACATAAATGTTTAAATATACAAATAAGAAATGTTGGGAAAAATGCAATGCTACTTTTAAACATGCAGCCACCAGTGTTGGCAAGTCACTTAATGAGCGAGTCATTGAATCATTCATTCGACAGATTCATTCAAAACGCTGAATCATTTAGCAATGAGTGTAGTTGTGTGTGTATATATAAATATATATGCTGTGACTTTTCAGCGCTACACTCTAGAATGTTCAATACACAGGGCGCAATGTTATAATCCATATTAATGCATTTAAAATGTGATGTCATTAGTCTCTGTTGGAGTAGTGGTCAGGTGTCCCCAATACTTTTGTACGTCAAATTATCACAAGAATGCAATTTTACCAAATGCATTATTTGAATGAATTTTTAATGAATCACATTTTGCAAATTAAATAATTAATCTTCAATAAAAGCCAGTACAGACTTCAACTAACATTAAAATCTTCTAATTGCTTGCATGTTTTTTTTTTTTTAAATAGACAAAAAATAAACTTTTGTGCAAAAAAATTTAATTAAGGGTACAGAGATATAAAGTGAATTCTGAGATGCTGTTGAAAATTTTATTCAACACCCAAACAAACAAGTTTGTGAATATATGCTAGATATCATCTGTTCGTGTGTGTGCCGAGAAGAAACATTGTGTTTGTACACACTCTTGCCTGGGCAAATAGGAGAAAAAACAAAGTGGGTTGGACTGAACCACGGAGCACAAAGCGATAGGTGGAGATTGGGGAGGAGAGATGGAGCAAGCATGACAATGGTGGAAAGACTGTAGAAAGAGAGATGGCTGAGATATTACCAAAGGTCAGAGGAATATGATTGGAAAAGGAAGGCTTACGAAAAGCTTTCCTACGCTAGAAAGATGTTAGGGAGCGGGAAAGCCTGAAAACGGATAAAAAGGTTGCTTTGTTTTTGCACTTTCACGCAATAAAAGTCTGCTCCGATTGCGTGTGTTTCAGTGGCTGCATTGAGCTGACTTCTCTTCTCAGTGTGGCGAAGCACAACATGGATTTCCGTGTTCACGCTTCATAGTTTGCTGTAACACTCGTGGGAGGTGTGTGAAGAGCCTTGCCGTTGCTTATGCTAGAGCAGCTCTGTTTGGCACTTCTCACTACTCTCATTGTGAGACTCTTCTGAAGAAGACTCTGCGCACGAGGCTCGCGTTCTCCCAGCAAGGGACGAACGCTGAGTCGTGTACTCTTGTTTCTGAGGTCGCCCCATGAGACCGAGCCCTGCTGGTCCAATAGTGATCCCGAGTTCATGGAGACTGAGCAGACTGGATTCTCCCTTTCTCTCTAGCCCTTTTCACACAGAGATTCCGGGAAATACACCGATAATGTGTCCCGGGATCGTTGGATTTTAGTTTATTCACACTGCCGGTGATTTTCCGGAATCTGTGCGTGCGTTCACACACACGCCCCGTAAAGACACGCTGACATCGATGTGACTTATGTCTCCACGGCGTCTTAAGGTTGCTTATGATCTACAATTACTCTTGAAAATCCACGCTTGTGCATTATTCTTCTGATTCGATCATTTGATTTGATTTGGTTTATTTAATTGTATCAAGAATGCCTTACACATGAAACAAAAAAAGGCATCAAATTCCATTGTGGTCCTCAACACATAACATCAAAACAAGACACTTACAGATTGTGTGATAATCAATGACATAACATAAAAACATTTTTCTTAAATAAAAACGGTAACTGGCCCTTGATTCTATTCCGCTACACTCTCTAATAACCAGGCCTTGATTCTCTTTTTGTAAGAGTTCATGCTGGAAATGACTTTAATTTGTCGGTCTAAATTGTTCCACTTGTCCTCTATATAGGCAAATGTTCCTTTCCCTAACACGGTCTTAAATGTATAAGGACAGAGGTCTGATATGCTGCCACGAGTGTAGATATTGTGTTTGTCACATGACATGACAAAAAATTTGGGACATTACCAAACAATATATTTATGGATCATGATCAGCCTTGACATAAAAATACACGAGACTCAACAGGGAGCCAGTTGAGCTCAACAAATTGTGACCTACCTAAGTAATTCCTAAGTTCAGAATTACTCTTATTAATTTATTCTGTGCTGTTTGCAGCCTCCCTTTAAGTCGGTTTGTTAGGCCTTCAAACCAGGAAGTACATGCAAATTCAAACTGATTTAAAATTAAGCTAAAATAATCATTGTAGACCTATCTAAAAATGTCGGGTTTCTGGCTAAAAACTTTGACTTTACTCAGAACTTTATCATAAACTAGCGCATCACGTAGCGTTCCACTAAGCTGCCGAATGATCTCAGCTTCAGCATCATGGGTACGACACACCCCTTGCGGCATTGATTACAGCTTTTGTTCATTCAGGGAGTGTTCCGGGACTGATCCTGGTAATGTTACTTGGTCCTCATTCCGGGATCGATACCGGAATCAATCCCGGGACGTGTTTGGGTTCACACAGAAGGCACTCTGGCAATTTTATGGCAATTTTCCGGGATCAACGTGCTGTGTAAAAAGGGATTCTGTCATGGAATGTGAATCTCTCAGCCTGGATGACATTCGCCCGCCTAGTGGCAAGAAAGCTCACTGAGGTGCTTTCTCGACTGCAAAAAAGCTCAGCATTGATGGGTCTGCTTTAATACAGCAAGAGGAGCGTTCTAAGCTCGATTAGCATTTTCTCTTTGGGAACAATCCTCGCCCTTCATGTGTACGGCTGCCTTTATTCCTTGACCTCCACACTGGAAGCTTGGAGACTTGGAAACAGCCATTTAGAGCTTGGTTGATTAATACAGCGGCCGCTGACTTCATCAGCATTGCTAGCTCTGTGGAGTAGGGGTACGCTGGCATTCCCCCGGTGGAGATACGCTGACTGCGTATCTTTCCCTGTCCTCGGCTTCCTCCTGGAGCTCTCGGCCTGTTTTGCCTTCAAAACCTTGCAGGAATACCTCTGCCCTGGTCGGCAAGTTCTACGTGGCTGATCGGTTTAGCATTGCACATGATGTCTGAGTTACAAGCTTGCGAAGCAGGCATCCTCCAGGATTTGGACGAAGGATTTGGTGTCAAGGAACTCCGACAAGCCACTGATCTGGCGCTTTAAGTGACTTAGCATGCCGCTAGCGCAATTGGTCGCTTGATAGTGGGGCTGGTGGCTGTGGAAAGGAACTTATTGCTCTGAGATTCTTGATAAAGTCAAGACTTCAGCCCCGATCAGACAGAACAAGTTTTTCAGGTTTGAAAACTACTACGAGCAACAAGCCACCTCAACCCCTCCTAGCAGGCTGGCTTCGTCCCCCTGGTCGTCAACACCGTCATAAATGTGTTGACCTGAAGAATACGGGCAAGGCTTCCCGCCCCGCAGGTCAGCAAAGTGGGTCAGTGGGGTGTATTTTCAAAAAAGCATCGTTAGCCAACTATGTTCGCAAGTTCCGTCATTATCGGCATAGTTCAACGAGTCGGTGTTTTCCCGTCTTGACTCACATGGACGCTACCAAGATTGCTCCAGCCGGCTCTGCCCACTTTGGGCTTAAAAAACGCTCTTTAGAAACCTACGGGTGACGTCACAGACACAACTCCCATATGTTTTCACTCCCGGATAAATGAAAATGTGCAGCGAGGCGGATTAGCTGAGGTGACGTGACACAGACAGACACAGGGCTCCAGACTAACTTTTTTTTACCTCCGTCCTGGAACCGTCCTGAAAACCAATTTGAACCGTCCTAAAGTGAATGTCAACCGTCCCAAAATAAAACTGTACTTTGTTATTATGATCTATAGTTATAGTTGTTGGTCGTTTTTTTGTATTCATGCAGAATAAAAATGTTTTTTTTTTTTTTTTTTTTTTTTTTTTTTTACATATAGGCTACGAAAATTAAGAGAAAAATACATACAGCTCAAAACGTTTTTGAGTTGGTTGAGTTGGTTGGATTAAACAATAACACATAAATACTGGTGACTAAATATCTCAAAGTGGTAATGTGTCATAGCTGATCATCTGGAAACGTGTTAATAAGAGAAAGGGCTTTAAAAGGTGTAATATGACTTCCCTAGAACACAGAATTTGGGGAAAATTCTGTTTTCATCTAAGTCTTTGTACTGAGATCTTCGTGCCGGAGAAAACATCTATTAACCTGTTAATATGAATGATTTTAAAGTTTGAACATGCAATACAGATACAGATTTAACTGCTTAAAATATCTTAAAATTAAATAAAACCACTTTTCCTAAAATAGAACAGTCTTCTTTTCAATTAATGATATATGCATTCTTTATAACTACTTGCATACATCATTCTTTATTCTTTCAAGCAGCAGACAGTTATTTGTATGAACTAATTATATTAAATATAACATTAAAGCTATTAACGAGCAGTGAATGCTTTTCTCTTTTTCTTTTGTTGCTTGATCAATATTAAGGACACGGACCGCATTAGGTTTATTGCCCACTGTCACTTTAAGACGTCGGATCATGTCTAATGACATGCGGATACAATTGCACTGATGCACATCCGATTCTCTCACAACTGTTTAAGACATAACCAACATAGTTTACATGAATACTCTCCAAAACGGACATTTAGACCAAATGTTGTGTGTATTTGTCCACTCAGACACGAAAGAGAGCTCAATCAGTCCTCGCGCGCTGTATAGGCGTCTATGTGCATGGCTGCACGCTTCGGTCGGATGTGTGCGCACAGAAAACCGAATAGAGCTATTTTTTGCGTCGTCACTCTTATTCAGATATATGTATCTCTGCTCTACTCATTCTCCCAGACGTTTACATATTTTATCGTTTTATGAAACATGCAGCGCATGTCAACCCGTGTCCCGCTGGGTAGATCAGCACGTTACAGTACAAATGTGCGCATCTACACGCAGGACATCAGTTATGACTGGATCGCTTCCCAAATCGTCACTATCTAACATTTTTGTCTAGTTTTTATTCGTTGAATATCTGTTGTTTAACCAGCGCAACATATTTACGATGTCATTAAGCCATTTGATAGATGTACCGCGGAACAAGTCTCTGGGTGAGTAGCCGGTGATAGTAACGTTAGGCTATATAGCATGAGAAGACGCGCTCCGTTGTAGTGAGCACTTGGTCGGTTAATTTTGACATTTTCTAAGTAAGTTAGCCCATAGGCTAGAAATAAATGAACACACATACAAAAATATCTTTCGTCCTGTAGGCGTCCTGGAGAATATTTCTGTTTGTCCTAAACACGTTTTCTATCGTCCCCAGGACGATAGGACGCCGTTAGTCTCGAGCCCTGGACAGACAGCAGACAAACGGCTAGTAGTGACATCAGCGGCAATCCACCGGTCACTCAAGTGGCCACGCCCTTAATTATGCAGAACTTTAAGGCTTAATATAATTTAAACGGATGAGTTATAAAAAAATTCACCCGCCTCACAGTCGTCATGAAGGGCAAAATTAGCGATATAGACCAAAACCAATTTTTGCACTAGGCTGTAAACAATATTTTTTCTGCTGTAAAGTTGGGCATTTTAACATGGGAATCTATGGGATTGACTCTCTTCTGCAGCCGGCCTCTAGCGGCCAGTGGAGGAACTGCAGTTTGAGTCACTTCCGTGTTGGTTTCAAGAGAGAGACAGGCAGGTTGCCGCTTGATCCAACCCCATGGATTTAGAGTCTATGGATTTAGCCGCTGAACGGTGCTCTCCGTTTACACAAGGTCTCTCAACTGAAGTTCAAGAGATCATTGGGAGTACAAGAGCTCCTTCTACTAGGAGTTTGTACACCCTTAAATGTAGGGTTTTGCCTCTTGGTGCAAATCCTGTGTTGAGGACCTGTGGTTGTTGAATTACAGCTGATTCGACTATACTTGCATATACAGTGTGAGCTGTCTGATGCGGCAGCTGTTAGAGTCGTTGCCTGTGTTGCATAGCAGGGTTTTTATTTTGGGGTGGAGCAATGAAGGGAGGTGTGTGTTTCTTTTTGGTAGGGGTTTGTTTGTTTGGGTGTCAATTTTAAATATCAACAGTAATTCTCAGAAATCGCAGAAATGACTGCCCCATTAAGGAACTGATTGAGCTTTTCCCCCTCGCATGAATCATGAAAGGTAGACAGTTATTCAGACACTTAAAGTTCAGTTGTATAATATGTATGTTTGCATGGAAGACAAGTGATGAGCCTTTTGAGATGTGAACTTTTGTCCCACTCATTCTCAGAACATCCTACCAGAGATATTGGGCGAAAGCTGAAAGCAGCTCTGAAGGAGCAGCTACGAATGATTCATGAGAAGATTGAAGCCAAAAAGATCGCCAAACTAGCCCTCGCTGAGGTCCGTAGTGTTTTGGCTCAAGAGGAAGGGGACAGACAAGCTGATCTCGCTGCTAATAAAATCAAAGAAGAGGCAGAAGCTAAATTACAAAAGGAACGGATACAAAGAGAACAAGAGGAGAAACAAGCCAAGGAGAAAGCAGAGAGGGAGCGAGTGGAACAAGAAAATCTGGCCGCAGAAAAAGAAAGACTTGAGAAGGAAAAAGCGGAAAAAGAAAGACAGGAGAAAGAAAAGGCAGAAAAGGAAAGAATTGAGAAAGAAAAGGAAGAAAGGGAAAGAATTGAGAAAGAAAAGGCAGAAAAAGAAAGACTGGAGAAAGAAAAGGCAGAAAAAGAAAGACTGGTCAAAGAAAAGACAGAAAAGGAAAGATTGGCAAAAGAAAAGGCAGAAAAGGAAAGATTGGCCAAAGAAAAGGCAGAAAAGGAAAGACTAGCCAAAGAAAAGGCAGAAAAAGAAAGACTAGCCAAAGAAAAGTCAGAAAAAGAAAGAATTGAGAAAGAAAAAGTGGAAAAAGAAAGACTAGCCAAAGAAAAGGCAGAAAAAGAAAGATTGGCCAAAGAAAAGGCGGAAAAAGAAAGAATTGAGAAAGAAAAGACGGAAAAGGAAAGACTAGGCAAAGAAAAGGCGGAAAAAGAAAGACTAGCCAAAGAAAAGGCAGAAAAAGAAAGAATTGAGAAAGAAAAGGCAGAAAAAGAAAAGGTGGAAAAGGAAAGACTGGCCAAAGAAAAGGTAGAAAAAGAAAGAATTGAGAAAGAAAAGGCAGAAAAAGAAAAGGTGGAAAAGGAAAGACTGGCCAAAGAAAAGGCAGAAAAAGAAAGAATTGAGAAAGAAAAGGCAGAAAAAGAAAAGGCGGAAAAGGAAAGACTGGCCAAAGAAAAGGCGGAAAAAGAAAGATTGGCCAAAGAAAAGGCAGAAAAAGAAAGAATTGAGAAAGAAAAGGTGGAAAAAGAAAGACTAGCCAAAGAAAAGGCGGAAAAGGAAAGACTGGCCAAAGAAAAGGCAGAAAAGGAAAGACTTGAGAAAGAAAAGGCAGAAAAAGAAAGATTGGCCAAAGAAAGACTTGAGAAAGAAAAGGCAGAAAAAGAAAGATTGGCCAAAGAAAAGGCAGAAAAGGAAAGACTTGAGAAAGAAAAGGCAGAAAAAGAAAGATTGGCCAAAGAAAGACTTGAGAAAGAAAAGTCAGAAAAAGAAAGACTAGCCAAAGAAAAGGCAGAAAAGGAAAGACTTGAGAAAGAAAAGGCAGAAAAAGAAAGATTGGCCAAAGAAAAGAAAGAAAAAGAAAGATTTGATAAAGAAAAGGTAGAAAAAGAAAGACTAGCCAAAGAAAAGGCAGAAAAAGAAAGATTGGCCAAAGAAAAGAAAGAAAAAGAAAGAATTGAGAAAGAAAAGCCAGAAAAGGAAAGACTTGAGAAAGAAAAGCCAGACAAGGAAAGACTTGAGAAAGAAAAGAAAGAAAAAGAAAGAATTGAGAAAGAAAAGCCAGAAAAGGAAAGACTTGAGAAAGAAAAGAAAGAAAAAGAAAGAATTGAGAAAGAAAAGCCAGAAAAGGAAAGACTTGAGAAAGAAAAGCCAGAAAAGGAAAGACTTGAGAAAGAAAAGCCAGAAAAGGAAAGACTTGAGAAAGAAAAGCCAGAAAAGGAAAGATTGGCCAAAGAAAAGAAAGAAAAAGAAAGACTTGAAAAAGAAAAGCCAGAAAGGGGAAGAAAGGAGAAAGTAGAGAAAGAAAGAGAGAAGGCGCCAAAGGAGAAAGATGTAAAGGAGAAGAAAATGAAGGAAAGAGAAGACGTGAACGATAACAAACGAGAACCGGTGGCCAAGTTAAATACAAAAGCACATGGACAAAAAGTTGATGAATCCGAAAAGGAAAAAGAATCTGCGGATGAACAGAAAACCAAGGAGGAGAAAATATCCACCCGTGGTTTACTTAAATCTTCAAACAAAAAAATCAATAAATAAATAATAGTGAACGGCCATAACTGAGATTTAATTCAATAAAGAGAAAAACTCCTAGTGTGTTGAGCAGGAACTGTTGGGAAGTGAACGACTCTAAAGCAAGACGAGTGTAGAAATGAAACTCTACAGCGCTGAAGCTTTAGCTGAGAGGAAGATGTCGTAACCCAAGTGTCGAGTCCGACTCGTCTCAGCCAATCCGCTCGCTCCTATTAAACATGAAGTCTCCGATCCATTAAGAGCTTCAGTCCTAAATACATTTAGTCAGTTATATAAATTTGTGTGTTTAATAGATTTAATTAGTGAATATTTATGGTTTCCGTTTATTTCGTGCAGATAAAAACTGCACTAGTTGCTAAATTAAATATCAATTGTAAGGTTATATATTTAAAAAGATTATGCTCTTTGCTTAAATGCAGTTAGCTACTTTTTATTTGCTAACTACTTTTATTTTGACGGTACACTGATTAGGGCTCTTTACTCGTGACTTTGTGTTTTTGGGGATCGAATCACAATCACGACTGAATTCCTCAAACCGGCGATCCGTGTTTCCCCTGTTGTACGGTAGGGGGCGCTGTTACACATCTTCTGGAAGAGGACTGAATCGCCAGATCCTAAAACAAGCGAAGAAGAAGCAGAAACGAGCGATAGACGCACATGTCAATTATAACGTGATCATCCAACATTCAACAGCGTATAAATCAGTGTTAGAGAATGAAGTGTCGAACCCAGGAAGGGTTAACGACTGTGAAGCTGAGGTGTTGATGGACTCGATCGAATCCCATCCGGACTAACTTTTTTTTCTTTTTTTTTTCACTGTTGCTTTTTTATGACATTTACCAAGTGTTGATTAAAAAGAATGCATGATGATCAGAAATGTTGGTGCTGGCTGGCAACTTTTTTAAAAACGCTAGCAGGGAAAGAGTTGATGAATGTGTAAATGTATAATAATTTTCATAATATATTGTGTTTGTTACAAAAAATCTAAATCCATCACTTTCCCAGACTGAGATGGTTGTTTATGGGCATAGAAAACTCAAATCTGTGAAGTGACTTGAAATCCTACGAAGCACCTAGAAGGACAATGTGGTGGAAAAGAATTTAGATATCTTTTGCGTTGCCTTGAAACTTTGCGTTCGCTTGTGAATCTTTTGCGTTCCTTGAAAAAACTTCCCGTTCGCTTGCAAAACTTTTGTTCGCTTGCGAAACTTTTGCGTTCCCTTGAAAAACTACATGTTCGCTTATACATCTTTTGCGTTCACTGCGCAAAGCTTTTTGCGTTCCCTTGAAAAACTTTGCGTTCGCTTGCAAATCTTTTTTGCGTTCGCTTGCAAATTTTTGCGTTCCCTTGAAAAACTTTGCGTTCGCTTGTAAATCTTTTGCGTTCGGTTGAAAACTTTGCGTTCGCTTGCAAATTTTTTGCGAATCTTTTGCGTTCCCTTGAAAAACTATATGTTCGCTTATACATCTTTTGCGTTCACTGCGCAAAACTTTTTGCGTTCCCTTGAAAAACTTTGCGTTCGCTTGCAAATCTTTTTTGCGTTCGCTTGCAAATTTTTGCGTTCCCTTGAAAAACTTTGCGTTCGCTTGTAAATCTTTTGCGTTCGGTTGAAAACTTTGCGTTCGCTTGCAAATTTTTTGCGAATCTTTTGCGTTCCCTTGAAAAACTATATGTTCGCTTATACATCTTTTGCGTTCACTGCGCAAAACTTTTTCCGTTCCCTTGAAAAACTTTGCGTTCGCTTGCAAATCTTTTGCGTTCCCTTGAAAAACTTTGCGTTCGCTTGTAAATCTTTTGCGTTCGGTTAAACTTTGCGTTTGCTTGCAAATTTTTTGCGTTCCTTTGAAAAACTTTGTGTTCGCTTGCAAATCTTTTGCGTTCGCTTGCAAATCTTTTGCGTTCGCTTGCAAATCTTTTGCGTTCCCTTGAAAAACTGTTCGCTTATACATCTTTTCCGTTCCCTTGAAAAACTTTGCGTTCGCTTGAAAATCTTTTGCGTTCGCTTGTAAATCTTTTGCGTTCGGTTGAGAAAACTTTGCGTTCGCTTGCAAATTTTTTGCGTTCCCTTGAAAAACTTTGCGTTCGTTTGCAAATCTTTTGCGTTCCCTTGCAAATCCTTTGTTTGCGTGCAAATTTTTTGCGTTCGCTTGAAAAAACTTTGCGTTCGCTGGCAAAACTTTTGCGTTCACTCGATAAAAAAAATTTGCAGGCAAACTTTGCGTTTGCTTGCAAAACGTTTGTGTTTTCCTTTATAAATTTTGTTCACTCACAAAAGTTTTGTGTTCCTTTGAGAATCTTGGCGTTCACTCGAAAAAAAAAAAAAAATGCAGGCAAACATAAAGTTTCTTTGTGGAAGTAAAACATAGTTTGGAGCTCTGGCTTAACTCCCAAGATACACCCGGTTATACACAAGGGACTTTTGGACAAACCGGTCTTCACGAGAGAACTCAAATAATTTTTCCTCCCATCACATTTCTTCCATCACCGGGTCCCTTTAGGGATCTGTAAGACCCTGTAATAATAGGAGTTTTGAAATTGCATTTGAATCTAAAAGATCTTACAAGTTTTTTCTTCATTTGTTCCTGAATGTGTTAATGTTCACTCTTTTCTCATGAATACAATTTTTGTATATAAGTGTGACTTGTGTGACTTCACTGTGTGCGATTAGTGAGCGGTTTTAAACTGTATGTCCAATAATGTGTAAAACACGCGTGTTGTTTCATGTGCCTTAAGTCCAGAACCACGACGAGATGCAATTACTCAATTATTATTCATCTCTTTTCTCACTGACAGCTTGTCTCAGTCGTTGTTGAAGAAATCCTTTCACAGTGACCGTCTGTCCTAAAGTCTTTTATTTGTAAGGCTAGTTCTGCTTGTGTGCGGTGTGAACTCAGTCTGTAATGTGAAACGCATCAGTTCTGCTGTTTCTGAGCGAGGGAACGCGTGTAAAGTCACATCGAGGATCAAGTGTTTAACATTTGCTTTCATTCATGCAGTGGCGAGTGTATTTATAACCTGCTTTCTTTTAACTTTGTTTTCAACTAAATTTGCAGATCAGAAATTGTCTGCTAAATTGTATGCATTTTTTTACTTATAGTTTTATTTATACGTTTACGGGTTTTGTCACCCAGAATAGTGAGATATTGATCCTATCATCTGTAGTTCTTTGGTGAACAACCATTTATTGTTGTGTGAAACTTTAACTGTGTTAATTGTATAATGCCAATCATATAATGGCATGTTTTTAGGTGTTAAATTGGCATGTTTTAAGTGTGTAATTTCTTCACCACTTGATAGGATATGATATGATATCACACCAGATATGTTTCATGTCTGACTGCTTCAACACACAGCAATGCTTTGCAACGTTTGAGAGAGATCAACATGCGAATGACTGAATTATAGTGCATATTTATGTGGGATATGAGAAAGTACTTCTCATCATTTTAATGTGTTTATTGAAATGGTTTATTAAGTGTTCGATGAAACCTAAGCTGTGGTTAAATATTCTGAGAAAGTATCAAGGTAACCGCCTCCAATAAATGTGAATTTTCTCTTATTTAAAATATACTTGATCTGTTTGAAACACTGTCTGGTTTGTGTGTGTGTGTGTGTGTGCGCGTGGTTAAAGCCCTGACTGACTTCTCACAGTTCTTTTTTTATTCTCTTCCACACAAGATGAATAGTACAAAATGCACATTTTATGTAAAAGACTTCTTTCAGTACAAGCTACTAGATCACGATGCTGGATCCCAAAGCTGACCATCCATTTTGAGAGGGAATTAAACCTAATGTCTAATTGTCATGATTTGATTGGGCTTCTTAATACCGTATCCTAACCAGACATGCTGTGATAAAAGTTGTCTTTTCTATATTAATCAGCGTTTTTGTCCTTACCAGCTGCGGAAGCCTTTCTCGATGATTTTATTTTAGAAACAGTTTCTATTTCTGCGACGTCGCGGCTGGAACAACTTTAAAGTATAATGATGATGATCTCAGGTACTGTTTATATGCTTTATTTAAAGTCCCCATGAATTCAAAATTGACCATACTTACTTTGTTTGCCTAAATTGATCGTTTTGTGGTGAACAATTCATCCATGCAAGTCAATCCACACAAAACATTTTTTTGGCTTCGTAATCTTTAATCAAAATCTGAAATTTCCCCTCCCCTCTGCGTTGGAGGACCTTGCCTGATGACGTAGGTTTAACGGTTTGGGCGTCTTCTTAACATCCGTAATCACGCCCCTCCAACTGACAGTAGACAGGCTGAATGAAAACACCTACTTTTCTAGATCCAATCAGGTGCTAGTTGGGAAAAAAGGCCACGCCCACCATTTTGCCTCATTAGTATTCCGTTTCTCTCGGAATAACGTCACAACACTGGAGAAAAGTCGTTTGCAACTTCCGGTTCACGGGGACTTTAAAGTTAAAGTCCCCCTGTAGTCGATCATTTTATCCCCTAAAACTCATCCTTGATCACCAAAAATGACATATTTAAACGTTTTTCCTTGAAACAAATGTCTTCATGCCTTAAAATATCTTGAATGTAACTCGACACCCTTGCCTCATTTAGTATTCGCGGGTCTATGAATATGCAAATGAGCCCCGCCTCCACTCACTCACTCAGCTCAGAGATCCACTGGTTGACGATCACACGTTGATCTGATTGGTTACAAGGTCGTTTGTGACGTCAGAAACACCAGCGATTTCAAACCGTGTTTTTGAGACTGTCTTTGGTTCACTGCAGTTTTAAGCAGAAAATACTCAGCAATGCTGTCGACTTATGAACTTACACATGGTGTGTCTTAAAGCGTATTAAAAAACCACATAGACATACAAACAATATTAAAATATGGATTTTCAAAAGCTTTAAATGCATCTAATATGAGTTTGAATGTCAAAATGCGTGACCTTTTATAGCCGTACTAAGTGACAAAAGATAATTCATACATTTAAGGAAACAGGAACATTCAAACTGTGAACAAACAATGAATTATATGACAAAGATGTTTTCATTCATAGTTTTTTGAGACTCCACCCACATGCTCTTCTGATTGGCTGTGATCTTTGATCGGTTCGCATCACGTCTGATTAGGATACAGTGTAAGGTATTGTTTGTATTGTGTCTGATTTTACTCCACATCCATACAGGTCTGACTGAGAAGCCGGTTCCGCTGGCATCAAGCAGGAACGCCTTAGAAGAACAAGGTAAGGAAGACGGTGAAAACAGTTATTCACAGACCAGGATGTATTCTCACATGCAGGAGTATTCAAGTATATATACAAGAATATACGAGTTCTCAGCGTGTCCTGTGTTATCTGAGGCCAGTGTTCACGAGCAAACCATTAAAAATAGCATAATACTGTATACTGTTAACTCCCCGAGCGTCAGAAAGGAAAGAAACCAAGCATGTTTCCTCAGAAGGATTTGCTCTCCATGCATATAAATATTTGAATGGTTTTGACTTTGTTCACACAAAATATAGGTATATTAGCCATTATGGGCCAGATCCAGTAAATCAAAGTAAGTTGAGCTGATTCATGATGAATTCCCTTATATATTTGCAACGTTTTGCTGTGTCAAAGTTTGCTGTGTTTTGCTGTGATGCTTTTGAGTTGCTTGAAATATGATTGGAATCACTTCAAAAACTTGAAAATACAGTAAAGTGCAGCAAGTCTGTCATATCTGCTACATAAAATTATAATGAGAACATCATTATAATTGTGTGTTTGAGATGTGGGTTTTAATGGTGAAACTTTTTGTAATCAGGCTCTCAAAAATTATATCAATTTTGGATTTAGATTTATCGGCCAATATATCGGTTATCGGCTTTCAAATATAAATAATTATCGGTATTGTCCACATTTTTTTTTATATATCTATGCATCCCTACTGTAAACTTAAGGACCATCTACACCAGGGATGTATTTATGGTTGTACTTCGGAAACAGTGCTAGTTGAAACTCTGCACTAGTCCTCAAATCTGTTTTAATTTAAAGTATGAATGTTGTCATTTGTTGTATTTCAGAGTTACATGCAGAATTTCTGCCTGGTGAAAACAAAGGTAAGAGAAATATTTACATTACTCATGTATTAATTATGTATTTATTTTTATATGCTAAATTACAAAATGTGTGTCCTGTAAAGACTCTCCACATGAGTCTACACCCAATGCGGATCCTTCATTAGAGTTGAGCGGGTCCTTAACTCCTGAGTCTCCGACGGAGGCGGCAGGATTAGCAGAAGAACCGGCGCTGGAGTCCAGTGTGGGAAAAGAAGGTCTGTTGATCTGGGTTTAATGCTGTTAAAGGTAGCGATGCACCCACATGAGAACTCTGGGCTGAAACACAAACTTCAGGATAGCCAAAAATGTTAATTGTTTTAATTTAATTTTTGTGTAATTGCATTAATATTAAACTTTTTTTAAATTAAACACCGAAATTAAAATTTTATTTAAAAAAAGTTTAATTATCAGTTAATTAGTCAAATTGATTTAAATTGACAAAATTAGATTGCACATAAGGCAGTTTTATGTCTTTTTAATAATAGAAATGTTTCTACTCCAATTTGTTAATGCAATAAAAACGTTTAAACAAAAGCTGTAATAATTCGTTTTCAAGACGAATTTGTGATTTTTTTCACTCATTGTGAAAATTTACACGCTACATTTTATAAAGCTGTTTTCAATTAAATCTAATGCTGTGGTGATTATTTACAGCCATAAAGAAGAAACCAAAACTTCTTAATAAATTTGACAAAACGATCAAATCTGAGATCAACGCTGCAGAGAAATTACGCAAGAAGGTAACGGCGTATACTATACTGGCAGAACAAATGTTTTAGTTAAATTTGTTGACCGTATAATAGAAATCTGTCTCTTTTCCAGGGCAAAGTTGAGGAATCTCTCCGAGCTTTTGAAGCTCTTGTCCAGAAATTCCCACATAGTCCGAGGTGCCGATACGGCAAAGCCCAGGTAACACATTAGCATGACAATTAACATTAGACATGTTTCCATCCAAAGTTGTGAATTTAACTTATGTGCAAAATTGGAATATCGCATAAAACATTTGCGAATCCCATGTGTTCAAGAGAACAAAATCGGCACAAATTGGTGCAAAATATCAGTAATAAAAGTGTAAGCTGCTGCAATCTTTCTCTTTTCCCTCCATCATAAACGAGTGTGTGTCGAGCGTCATCATAAACGAGTGTGTGTCGAGCGTCATCATAAACGAGTGTGTGTCGAGCGTCATCATAAACGAGTGTGTGTCGAGCGTCATCATAAACGAGTGTGTGTCGAGCGTCATCATAAACGAGTGTGTGTCGAGCGTCATCATAAACGAGTGTGTGTCGAGCGTCATCATAAACGAGTGTGTGTCGAGCGTCATCATAAACGAGTGTGTCGAGCGTCAGTCGACACACAGTAAACGCTGTCGTGTTCTCTAGCGTTCGGATGCTGGTGTTCGGGAACACACTCGTGTGTGTGAGACGCTTCTGGAGGGAATTACACCCAATCATTCTGAACACACACTTCGACTCCGGCGTTTCAGAAACACCAAACCAACATTAGAGACGCTGCGACGCCATTGGTGCACTGGTTACTCCAGTTATCCAATCACAGCCGACGCTGAGGAAACATGAATTTATTGAGGGATTTATTCAGTAAATGTGTTTCCATTGTAGTTAATGCGCATGTCGTGTTATCGGATACAAAATGTATCCGCCTCAATAGATTTTTATGCAAAGTTTTTAATTTATGCACATTGATGGTGTTTCCATCAATGCGATATTCCAAAATGTGCATGAAAATAGGAGGATGGAAACATGGATATTACAGCTTACGCCACATTAGGATCAATCTCATGCGCTTCAGTAGAAAGCAGTTCCAGTTCTAAGAAGTGTGTGTTTGAGTAGTGTGTGTGTGTGTTTGAGTAGTGTGTGTGTGTGTGTGTGTGTGTGTGTGTTTGAGTAGTGTGTTTGAGTAGTGTGTGTGTGTGTGTGTGTGTTTGAGTAGTGTGTGTGTGTTTGAGTAGTGTGTGTGTGTTTGAGTAGTGTGTGTGTTTGAGTGTGTGTGTGTGTGTGTGTGTGTTTGAGTAGTGTGTGCGTTTGAGTGTGTGTTTGAGTAGTGTGTGTGTGTTTGAGTAGTGTGTGTGTGTGTGTGTGTTTGAGTAGTGTGTTCGAGTAGTGTGTGTGTGTGTGTGTGTGTGTGTGTTTGAGTAGTGTGTGTGTGTGTTTGAGTGTGTGTGTGTGTGTGTGTGTGTGTGTTTGAGTAGTGTGTGTGTGTTTGAGTAGTGTGTGTGTGTGTGTGTGTGTTTGAGTAGTGTGTTTGAGTAGTGTGTGTGTGTGTTTGAGTAGTGTGTGTGTGTTTGAGTGTGTGTGTGTGTGTGTGTGTGTTTGAGTAGTGTGTGCGTTTGAGTGTGTGTTTGAGTAGTGTGTGTGTGTGTGTGTGTGTGTGTGTGTGTGTGTGAGTAGTGTGTGTGTGTTTGAGTAGTGTGTGTGTGTGTGTTTGAGTAGTGTGTGTGTTTGAGTAGTGTGTGTGTGTGTGTGTGTGTGTGTGTTTGAGTAGTGTGTGTGTGTGTGTGTTTGAGTAGTGTGTGTGTGTGTGTGTGTGTGTTTGAGTAGTGTGTGTGTTTGAGTGTGTGTTTGAGTAGTGTTTGAGTAGTGTGTGTGTGTTTGAGTAGTGTGTGTGTGTGTGTGTTTGAGTAGTGTGTGTGTGTGTGTTTTGAGTAGTGTGTGTGTGTTTGAGTAGTTTGTGTGTGTGTGTTTGAGTAGTGTGTGTGTGTGTTTGAGTGTGTGTTTGAGTAGTGTGTGTGTGTGTGTGTGTGTGTTTGAGTAGTGTGTGTGTTTGAGTAGTGTGTGTGTGTGTTTGAGTAGTGTGTGTGTTTGAGAAGTGTGTGTGTTTGAGGTGTGTGTGTGTGTGTGTGTGTGTGTGTGTGTGTTTGAGTAGTGTGTTTGAGTAGTGTGTGTTTGAGTAGTGTGTGTATGTGTTTGAGTAGTGTGTGTGTGTGTGTTTGAGTAGTGTGTGTGTTTGAGTAGTGTGTGTGTGTGTGTGTGTGTGTGTGTGTTTGAGTAGTGTGTGTGTGTGTGTGTTTGAGTAGTGTGTGTGTGTGTGTGTGTGTGTGTTTGAGTAGTGTGTGTGTTTGAGTGTGTGTTTGAGTAGTGTTTGAGTAGTGTGTGTGTGTTTGAGTAGTGTGTGTGTGTTTGAGTTTGTGTTTGAGTAGTGTGTGTGTGTGTGTGTGTTTGAGGTGTGTGTGTGTGTGTGTGTGTTTGAGTAGTGTGTGTGTGTTTGAGTAGTTTGTGTGTGTGTGTTTGAGTAGTGTGTGTGTGTGTTTTGAGTAGTGTGTGTGTGTTTGAGTAGTTTGTGTGTGTGTGTTTGAGTAGTGTGTGTGTGTGTTTGAGTGTGTGTTTGAGTGTGTGTTTGAGTAGTGTGTGTGTGTGTGTGTGTGTGTGTGTGTTTGAGTAGTGTGTGTGTTTGAGTAGTGTGTGTGTGTGTGTTTGAGTAGTGTGTGTGTGTGTTTGAGTAGTGTGTGTGTTTGAGAAGTGTGTGTGTGTTTGAGATGTGTGTGTGTGTGTGTGTGTGTGTATGTGTTTGAGTAGTGTGTTTGAGTAGTGTGTGTTTGAGTAGTGTGTGTATGTGTTTGAGTAGTGTGTGTGTGTGTGTTTGAGTAGTGTGTGTGTTTGAGTAGTGTGTGTGTGTGTGTGTGTGTTTGAGTGTGTGTTTGAGTAGTGTGTGTGTGTGTTTGAGTAGTGTGTGTGTGTGTTTGAGTAGTGTGTGTGTGTGTGTGTTTGAGGTGTGTGTGTGTGTGTGTGTGTGTGTGCAGGCAGAGGATGACTCCGCAGAGAAGAAGCGCAGTAATGAGTAGTGTGTGTGTGTGTGTGTGTGTGTGTGTGTGTGTGTGTGCAGGCAGAGGATGACTCCGCAGAGAAGAAGCGCAGTAATGAGTAGTGTGTGTGTTTGTGTGTGTGTGTGTGTGTGTGTGTGCAGGCAGAGGATGACTCCGCAGAGAAGAAGCGCAGTAATGAGTAGTGTGTGTGTGTGTGTGTGTGTGTGTGTGTGTGTGTGTGCAGGCAGAGGATGACTCCGCAGAGAAGAAGCGCAGTAATGAGTAGTGTGTGTGTTTGTGTGTGTGTGTGTGTGTGTGTGTGCAGGCAGAGGATGACTCCGCAGAGAAGAAGCGCAGTAATGAGTAGTGTGTGTGTGTGTGTGTGTGTGTGTGTGTGCAGGCAGAGGATGACTCCGCAGAGAAGAAGCGCAGTAATGAGTAGTGTGTGTGTGTGTGTGTGTGTGTGTGTGTGTGTGTGTGTGTGTGTGCAGGCAGAGGATGACTCCGCAGAGAAGAAGCGCAGTAATGAGTAGTGTGTGTGTGTGTGTGTGTGTGTGTGTGTGTGTGTGTGTGTGTGTGTGTGTGTGTGTGTGTGTGTGCAGGCAGAGGATGACTCCGCAGAGAAGAAGCGCAGTAATGAGTAGTGTGTGTGTGTGTGTGTGTGTGTGTGTGTGTGCAGGCAGAGGATGACTCCGCAGAGAAGAAGCGCAGTAATGAGTAGTGTGTGTGTGTGTGTGTGTGTGTGTGTGTGCAGGCAGAGGATGACTCCGCAGAGAAGAAGCGCAGTAATGAGTAGTGTGTGTGTGTGTGTGTGTGTGTGTGTGTGTGTGTGTGTGTGCAGGCAGAGGATGACTCCGCAGAGAAGAAGCGCAGTAATGAGCTGCTCCTGACGGCTGTGAACACGTACAGAGAAGCGGCGGATCTCCCAGACGCTCCTCCTGATCTGGTCAAAGCGTCGCTGAAGAGACGAGCCGAGCGACAGCAGTTCTTGGGTACCGTACCGTCACCGTGTTCCAGTTAGTGAAGGCCCGCTGCACTCGAGCTGTGGTTTACTGTTACTGGTCAGAATTGGTTTGGAGAAAAACATTAATTTCATAATGTGATGATTACTCCTCGTAGTGGGCGGAGCCTCAGAGCC